>JBCNJP010000024.1:1104221-1133024 GCA_039602395.1 Deinandra increscens subsp. villosa | reverse complement strand
TCCTAAGCCTAGGTATACTTACGATAATAAATATAAACACGTATCTTACCCGAATATATACGTTTTATCAATATTTCACCGTTTTATCTTTTAGATACGTATTCATTACGTATTTATCTATTTGGATTATCATCACATTTATTTCACATGTATTCACATATAACATTATCTTTTAAACACGTATAACCACGTCTTTCTAGTATATATATATATATATGTATATGTATATATATATATACACACACACACATATATATATATATAGGTAAATATCAAATAAAAACAAGATGTTATTGCGAAACACGAAAACAAATATTAAAACCCTTATAACTTCTTCATACGTTAATATTTTTAAAAAACAATTACACCAAAAGTCTTAAAATTATGTCACCATTAATTCTGGAAAAAAAATTAAACAATTAACATTTCGTGATTTTTTATTATTGCACATGTGCAATAATAAGTACTAACTTTATTACACATGTGCAATTTTAAAAAAAGTTAATTTGTTTTAAATTTTTTCAAGAATTAAAGATAACAGAATTATAAGATTTATGGTGTAATTTTTAATCGAATATATTAACATATGAAAAAGTTATAGAGGTTTTAATATTATTGTACACACTACGTCAAATGGTGGCTTTAGCCACATTTTTTTTGAAAACACCTAGCCACGGTTTAAAAAAAACGTGGCTAAAGGAAAGAAACACTAGTTTTAGCCACACATATTTTGTACCCGTGGCCAAATATATAGCCTTTGGACCCTTTTAGCCAGGTATTTTTGTGTTTGTGTGACAACAACAATCAGGAGCAGTGGCTTTAGCCACTGTTTTACAAAAACATGTGGCACTTATTTGTCACACTTAAAAAAGAGTGGCAAAATGCACCAAACGGCCACGAAATTTTTATGATTTTTTATTCATGTGACCAAAAATGAATGTATGGCCATGCTTAAATAATATTGTGTGACGGAAGAGTAAATTTTATTACTTAGTAAATTAAAAAAAATATAAAACTAAGTATATATTATGCGTGGCTAAATGTGAGTAGTGGCCACTGTTTTTACTTAGTTATGTGGCTAAAAGCTAGTACATATGGCCACTGTTATTAGGTTGTGTGACTAAATAGTAGGTTGTGAGTGATAAAAATCTATTACCTATGGCCACATATATTAACCGTGACTAAATGGTAGGTAGTGGGTGACAAAAATCTATTACATATGGCCACATATATTGACCGTGACTAAATATTAGCCACTTTTAATTAGTTATCTATGGCGACGGAGGATATATATGATTACTAGAGGTCAAATCTTTATCTACCACCTCGAGTTTCGGATATAAATCACATAATTAATTAATATTTGTCGATCATCACCATATACGCTGTTATCTCTCTCAGCTCTCTGTTTTTTGGTTTATCACCACTCTCTGAAAATGCGGCATTTGCGTCCCCAGAATGTGGAAGATAGCCCCGAATACGGTAAGTAATAATCTAAATGACTGCCATTCAAATGCTTTAATGTGGAATTCGCGTCTCTGATTTGGTTATTTTTCTTGAAAAGGGGAAGAAGATTTTAGTCTGTTTACTTTGGTGATCTATCACCTAGGGTATTTTACGAGGCTCAATGGTCGGATACAATACATCGATGGGAGGGTTCGCTACTTCGACGAGGTGGACATAACCTCCTTCTCGTTCGATGACCTAGGTCAAATGGTGTCTGACTGAGGATATGACTTGAATGATTTCGACCCTTTACTTGAGGATCCCAGGGTTGTCTCTGGATTATGGACTGGTTTCATTCACTGATGATCCGAGGGATGCCAGGGCCTTGGCCCTACACGTCAAGGATGAGGAGGTCATATCCATCTACCTCGATGGAGATGTGGAGGTGTCTTCCTCCTTCTCCTTCTCCCCCTCTGAAGGTAGCTACCCATGGAGAACAGGCCGTTATGACGATTCAGACAATTTCTCTAGTGGGAGCATGTTTTAAGTTTATGTAGTTTTTATTATTATATATATATTTGTATTTAATTAACAGATATCACATCTTTTGGATTATACATGCAATGTGCTATGCATCCGATGTGTGTTTTGACTCTTCTGAAGAATTCTAGTTCATCTTGTTGTCTTACATATATTAGGTTGTGTGACTAAATAGTAGTGTATATATTCAACCAGAATGATTTTAATTCACTAGATAATGGGTTTAAATATATGGGAATATCCTATAGACTAGGAACACAAATAACAACTTTGGTTATTTATAGTATACATAGTTCATCCTGAAGAACTCTAGTTTATCCGTTTCATCCTGAAGAACTCTAGTTCATTCGGTTCTATTACATATAGTTCATCCTGAAGAACTGTAGTTTATCCGGTTCATCCTGAAGAACACTAGTTCATCCGGTTCTATTGCTGAATAACTCTTGATCTCGAAGAACTCTAGTTCATCCGGTTCTATTCTTCTTCTTCTCTAATGAATAACTAAAATCGATCATGTTTAATTATAAATCATCTCAGCCCGCTAAGGAAGTCAAACAGTTGTCTAAAAATGTCATCCGGTTCTGTTCATCTGCTCTCAATCCAGATGAACTCCTTCCTGAGGAATTCTAGTTCATCCGGTTTTGTTCTTCTTCCAATTTACAGAAGAAGTAAAATCTATCCAGTTTATAAATCATGTCATCACATTATTAGTCAATCAAAAAATTATAAAATATAGCAAACAAGGCTTGAAACTGGGTCAGTCAAAAGAAAGGAACACACTACAAGATTAAGAAGAACCATTGAGACAGAGTGTTAATTGGTTATATTTTAACCAGAACTCATTTAAATACTCCCATCACATAAAAACTAATTGATAAACGAAATTTGTGTGATTAAAGGTAATAAATAGACACGGTTAAAACAGGATTTGCGTGGACAAAGGTAATAAATATACACGGCTATCGTGGCCTGACCTTTCCACTTCTTGCCACCATAGCTGGCAGAGTGGCCTGACTGCCTTTAAATATTCACTTCCCTGCCACCAAAATCTTATGTACGGACGTATTTCCTGATCATCAAGAATCCTCATCTTCTCCTAAAAAAAACTTCTATCGATCAATGGCTGCCTTTAGTAAACAATGGAGGATTAGGTGTGTTAATGAACCAGCACCTTACTACGGCAAGACTCCCCGTAAGTGTATTTTCACTCAACAATGGTTGCAAGTTTTTTTTAGGGTTTTATGTTTTTTAATTACCTACTCTCTACTTTGCATTTGGGTTTTTTATAGGTGGTCGGAGGTCCACCCTCAAGATCCATCACTGGGGCAATTTCCACTGGAATGTCGCCAGCCAGGATGTGTGGAAGGGAAAGGTGGATTATGTCTACTATGTCGACATTCTCATATTTTATTGTCATGATCTGAATCAAATGGTGCAATACTTAAACCACACATCGATTGGCTATTTCCTCATTTACTAGAGGATCCCACCTCTGTGCATCACAAATGGCCTTGAGTATGCTGATTTTATCACTGACGAAGTTGTAGCGGATATGAAACTTCATCTCTAGGGACCAAAGGGGGAGAGAGAGTTGAATGTATATTTAATCCGGAATAGGGATTCCACCTACACCTCCGAGTTGGGACCGAGATTGCCGCCTGGTCAAAAGTTGTTTCCTGATGACAGCAGCAACAACTTCTTTGATGATGAAGACTATATGTCGGATGCTAGGTCTTAGCTAGTTAGATAGATCTTTCTATAGGATCCTGACGAAAATCTTTGTATATAGATCAATTTATATATATGTATATATATATATATTAAAGTTTTTGTTAACTCTTCCTCCTGTTTTGTTTTGGTTAACCCCATTAATGTAGATAGATTTTATCTCAATCATTAAAGTTGATTTTTTTTTTAAATTTGATTGTTGCAAATTGATTTTATTGTGAACTAATGTGATTTTTATTTTATTATGAGCTGGTTAACCATTCTGAAGAACTTTAGAAATCTAGTTTACCCGGTTCATACTGAAGAACTCTAGTTCATCTTCTCTCAATCCTTATGAACTCTTCTTCCTGAGGAATTGTAGTTCATCCAGTTTTGTTCTTCTTCCAATTTACTGAAGAAGTAAAATTTATCCAGTTTATAAATCATCTCATCCCACCATATCAAAATGCCAACAGATACTAACATAACATATGAATATATACTTCGTGTAAGATCATAGTTATGAGTAAAATGGAGGTCTGATATGATTCATTGAAAATGTGTATGTTATTATATATGAAAACTGTATGAATAAAACTGTAACAACTTATCTTAACATAAAAATTGGAAGAATTTATGCAGTTGTACACAGATACAGGGATCAACTCTTCTTCCAGCCAAGTTCATCCGGTTCCCATCTTGTTCTCCTCTCCACTAGCTTCTAACCGAAATCTGTCCTTGTGACATAGGAGATTTTCATGATAGGTCCGTGTCACTATTCTGCTATCACTATCACCAATCCTGACAATATCTGTTATTTCATCTTTAGAAAGCCCATTAGAGCATTTTGTAAGCTTCTAATTGTCTCGCCATGTTCACTGGTGAAAATGTGATACATGTCTATTTCTTTTTTATACTCCCAATTGGTCACCTGTTTTCTCTTAACCACATGAAGCCTGTTAGTTATCATTTTTAAATGGATTCGGTCTTTTTCAGCTTGGCTCCATTCTGGATCTGGAACTGTACTATGCCTTGTGAATGGCCCATCAGCTCTATAGACTACCAACTCTCCATCCTTATCAACTTCAAGTGTTGAAACAGGATTGTCAATGCCGCGTTATGTGGCTTCATCTACTTCCTTGTATAAGTCATCCAAATACATATTTATCCTCATCATTAAGGAGTCCCCTTGTGAACACGTACCCTTCATATCACCATGTAACTGTCTAACATCACCCAACTCATGGTAGTGAGGTTGTACATAGCTTCTTCAGCTGTAAACTTTAGTACCTCATCTGAACTGGTTGTGAACAGGTATACTTTGGCTTAATAATCATACCTCCAGGAGATGATTCTTCTCCTTTCAACATGGACATCTCTATATTCATCCTCCTCATTGATCACTTTTCCTTTTCCCATCTTAGCCACTGACTTCATTCTCTTGCTTCTTGCTAGGTGGACTGCTACCAACTTTCCTAGCATCGGCAAGGAATGAACCCTTTTTCACTATCATGTTTGGCCTGGACATGTGTTTAATACGCTTGCTAGTGAATATCATTGGGGCGTTTCCTTTATCTGTAGTTGTTGTCTTTCTAACAGACTCCTCCATAGCTGGAGAATAAGAAGGATCATCATCAATATCCCTATCTTCAACCTGTTTTGATCTGTGTTCATACTTTGAAGTATCCAGATTTTTCGACTTCAAGTATGCAATATGTTGCTTAGAACCTTTGCGTACAGACACATTTTTGGCATTAATTGTAATTGACGTAAAATGACCAGAATCTGATTCAGTATCAGACAAACTCGCATTATCATCACCACCAGAAACATTAGCTTCATGAATCTTCTCATCATCCTGAACATTAATAGCTTCAGGCTCAACTCTTACATTTTTAATTATAGGATCTCGAACATTCAGATCTTGATTTTGTTGTTGCACATGTTCTTGGATTACAGGTTGTTGCACATTTGGTTCTTGGTTTGCTGGTTCATTTTGATCTTCTTCCACATTCTCATCTTCCTCAACAGGATAACCTCTGTCATCATACTCCAACTCATCATCCGAACTATCATCATGCCTTGGAGCACCATTTGCGGGAGCTACATAATCAGGTTTGGCCAAATGACCAATCAAGTGTTTAACTGGCGGAGGTATATTCGCTCCTTTCCTCTTCTGATAGACTGGTAGTTTACCCACCGCAACTTCATTCATGTGCTTCAATACCAAGACAACAGCTAGATTCTTTGGAAGATTTGGGTGTAACTCATTTAAGATCATTTGGAGAAACCTTGGATACGTGATACTTTTGTTTTGTTTTGACAAGATATTCTCTTTCATGTAGTTGAAGATCCATCCAGAAAAATTGAACTCTTGGTTCATCACCAAAATATAAAAGAAAGATAGAAGCTTCATGTCAAACTCCTCATGTCCTCGTAAACGATTTCCAAAACATTTAATGATCACATGCATCAAGTATTTATATGGAGGACTCAGATTTGCTTTGAGAGACCATGAACCATGAAGATACCCATCATACTTTATTCTTTTTAGCAAAGCAACCAAGTGTATTTCATCAAACTCCTTCGGAAATGTTGATTGATCGTTAAGTTTCAACACTCTTCTAACATCATCTTCAGATACAATCACATCAATTTGAAGAATCCTTGCACGAATTACAGAAGGAACCACCGAACAATCTACTTGAGCTGGATTCCAAAACATTGTAAGTAGATCCTTGTAAGGTGTACATTCGTGAGTAGCAGCAAAGTACATTCTCGATCATTGCATAAACTCGAATATGCCAAGAAAATGAGGTTTCCATCGAGCAGATGCATTTAGAAAAACACAAATGTTGTGTTCATCATTTGATTTTAAAGCCACCATGTCTGAAACAATCACAAACACAAACTATCATTAAAATCATGAGATATAATCAAAACCGCTTACGATTGACTCTAAATCGACTTGAAACGCTCAAACGATTAACTTTTGAAAAACTTGATCAACAGAACATGCACGGACCAAATTGGTCATACGGACTGTTGGAACTTTTAATAAGTGTGACTGACGCCATCAAATCTATTCTCGAATAATTTGGTTGAAGAATCCATTGTGATTTGATTCAGAGACGCGGGTTGTGATGCTCGAGGCTTGCAAGTTTGGACCGAAGATGTTTTCTTGAAAAGTCAACTGTTCGGGTCAACGGTCAACTTAAAAGTCAACGGAAGATCGGTTCGAGCGAGTCAAGCTTCATATTAATTAATATCATCTTTGATTTAATTAATAATAATTATGTCATTTGTTTATTTGTATTTGCTCATTTTATTTGTGTTTTAGCTAGTTAGTGGGCTAGTGAGCACATGGGCTCTCTATATATAGGGAGAGTGTGCTCCATTAGAAAGAGGATGAATAAGTGATGAATAATGAGTGATGTGAGCTATCATTTCTAGAGAGAGAGTCACACATTGGGTTTGAGCTCAACCCAATGTGACCATGGATTTCCAATGACGAGTTTGTAATCATTCGGTTCGTTGTAATCATTCAACAATAATCAATGAATCGTTTGATTTTATTATTTCTTGTCATTTATTATCTTTGATTCTCTTCATCCCGTCTCCTTCCATCTCACCTTTGTTCTTGCTCAAGATCGGGATTCTTGATGTGAAATCGGTCCTGACAACTGGTATCAGAGCGGGTACCGATCAGATCTCGTCTCACGACGAATCTGATCACTCGGATCTGTGATTTTGAGCTTGAATGAGGTGCTGATTTGGTATACCCATTTTGGAGACTTTTTCTACTTTTTCTTATTTTTGGAGCTGTTTGGATGATTTCTGGATGAATCTGATGATAGATTATTGTTGTTGGGTTCATTTAGATATGATTTCATGCTCCATTTGTCCAAATCTGTGAAGAAATCCGAGATCTGTGGCTGAAAACCGAAACTGTTAGAGTTTTCACGTTTTTGGGGTTTTCAAGATTTTTTGAGCTTTGATTCTGAGTTTTTGGTGCTAAAATCAGTGTTTTTGGATGAAATAAAGTATGAATCTTGGTGGAAAATGCATTCCGGATCCATTGGGAGCATCGGTTTTGTCTAAAACGCAACGGTTTGGGCAGATATGGAGAAACACACAGTAGTGTGTGTTTCACGGTGTTCTTGGTGTTCTTCATTTTGGTTGAAGATTGCCTTGGCGATTTCACAGCTGATGAAGATGTACTTGGCGATCTCAGGTGAGCTTGATGATTTCCTTGGCGATCTCGACTGGTTCCTAGCAATCTCGACAAACTCCTTGGCGATTTCGAGAAACCTTGGCGATCTTGAACGGTTTTGGCGACCTCGAATGGCTTGGCGATCTGGCCATGGCCTTGGCGACCTCATGTAGCCTTGGCGACCTCGAATAACATTGGCGATCTCGACGAATCTCGTCAACTGGGTTTTCGTTCGGATCGTTTTGGATGGAATAACGAGTTCAACAGTATAAATTTGGTCGTCTAGATGTGTAGTGGATGGAATAACGAGTTCAACGAGTATAAATTTGGTCGATTTTCGCCAAGTTTCATGGGAGATATGAAGCTTTTACTGTTTTCCGATGTGGGTTTCGGCTTTCCGGCGAGTTCACGATTTTCAGGTCGTGATTTAGGGTTTCGCTGGTTTGGAGAGGAAGAAGGACACGTGGCGTGCAAGGAGTGGATGCATGGGAATGTTCTTTCTCTCACCTCCGTCAGGTTGACCGTGACATTTCCTAAAGCTGCTGTCTACATTTCTATTGGCTGTGAAAATTCCAGTGGGGACCACCAGGAAATAAGGATGTCATTGGTTCTAATGAGTCGCTGAATATTTACTGGTTGATGCACACATTCGCTGGGTCATCACTGGATAGAGAAACTGAGCCGTTGAAGCTCAGCTGCGTTGGCAGCCTTCTGACTGGTTTAACCCACCTCCACACGGATCACCAACCATGGCCATCAGATCCCTCATATTCACACCGTTAGATCAAGTTGAATCTCAAATCCTGATTGGCTGAATAAATCAATCACAAGGATTGTGCTTTTATGAGGATGAATTATGATTGGTCAATTTAATTTGACATGGATTATGATTTTCTCATGAGATTTATTCCACCAATTAAATTTTTTAACATTTTCGTTAAATACGGGGTATTTCTCATCAGTCTTTTACGAGACTAACGGGATAACGCCGCAACGGATTTGTGAAAATATTTTATTGGTCTTGGATTTATTCCGTTATATTTCGACCGGGTTTCTAGTTTTTGTTGACGTCAACGCCACGTTAGCTAACGACCACTGACGGATTGGTTTCGCTTCTCGGTTAAGTTTGTGACTGTTTCGTTATGTCTCACTCCAAGTTGTTTAGCTGATGCAGCGCTGATGTCATCTAACCGAATTAACTGGAATCTCAGTTAAATATTGGAATATTCCGTTAAATCTCTAACGGAAGGCCGTTACTTGAATAAAATTTACGGTCTTCTCAGTTTCATTCCAAATTGCACCGTTTGACTCAGAATTCTTCACGGAATATTTTTCCGAGCTCGATTTTCTTCGTCCAAAATTACGAAGACTCCGGTTATGAATAAATTTCGCGTTTACGCTCGGGATCTCAGTTTTTCACCGATTTGACATTATTTTTGCATCCAACCCAGTCACGCGGAACAAGTTCAGTATTTATGGATCATTCACAACTGTCAGCACCCGGCTTCCGGTTTTTCGCAAGATTGTCCGATTTCAGGATTTCTGTACCGTTTTCTCTACGGAACTGAGCGGAACGGTTCCACTCTCTGCATCTGATTTTCCGCTTCCGCATCGGATGTTTTCAGAGGGATCTAGAGAAAAGGGGGAACTTCTATGGATTTGGATTATCGGGTCGATTATCTGAAGTTGGAGCATTTTCAGTGTTTGATTGGTTTATCTGATTCGATTTGTTGCGATTTTCTCTCCAATGTTCAGCATTCTTAGTATTGTACCCGACCGTGTGAACCGAGTGAACTGCAGCACTTGGATCTCAACTGGAGCAACAAGAACAGAAGAAGCTTATTCAAAGGGGGAACCTTTACAACAGAAAGATTCCGGTTTATCAGTTATTCTTCGAAGATGCACGACAGAGCGGTTCTTCACCAGTATGACAGATTTGACAGCGTCAGTCAAGGGGGAATTGTTGGAACTTTTAATAAGTGTGACTGACGCCATCAAATCTATTCTCGAATAATTCGGTTGAAGAATCCATTGTGATTTGATTCAGAGACGCGGGTTGTGATGCTCGAGGCTTGCAAGTTTGGACCGAAGACGTTTTCTTGAAAAGTCAACTGTTCGGGTCAACGGTCAACTTAAAAGTCAACGGAAGATCGGTTCGAGCGAGTCAAGCTTCATATTAATTAAATCATCTTTGATTTAATTAATAATAATTATGTCATTTGTTTATTTGTATTTGCTCATTTTATTTGTGTTTTAGCTAGTTAGTGGGCTAGTGAGCACATGGGCTCTCTATATATAGGGTGAGTGATAGCTCCATTAGAAGAGGATGAATAAGTGATGAATAATGAGTGATGTGAGCTATCATTTCTAGAGAGAGAGTCACACATTGGGTTTGAGCTCAACCCAATGTGACCATGGATTTCCAATGACGAGTTTGTAATCATTCGGTTCGTTGTAATCATTCAGCAATAATCAATGAATCGTTTGATTTTATCATTTCTTGTCATTTATTATCTTTGATTCTCTTCATCCCGTCTCCTTCCATCTCACCTTTGTTCTTGCTCAAGATCGGGATTCTTGATGTGAAATCGGTCCTGACACGGACCACATCTGGTACAGCGGACCAAAATTGTTGACCACGTACCAGAAAGGTCAAATGGAACAGATATGGACCACATAAGGCCACGTACCAAATCTAGAACGCCGTGTACCATTTGGTACGGCGGACGAACAGTTAACCGGAAGGTCAATCGCAATTTTAACTCTTCAAATCGTTTTTGTTTTGAAATTGACCAATGAGGTTTTATTCTAGACCAAAAAACGGCCCAGAACATGTGTTCAAAATTGATTGAGGTAGTCGTTAACCCGTTTAACCAACCCCAAGTTCGATTCAGCAAAACACCAAAACTTGAATCTCAAAAATCACAAGAATGAGGACACCATAATGCAATCCAAGACCATCAGGTGATGCGCAATTACTGTACCTACCCGTAGCAACAAGAATTTCGAGCAGAGGTTTGATATATCGTGAGAAATCAAAGAAAAACAAAATTGGGCGATTTAGGGTTTTCAGAGAGTTTGAACAGTGGTACGCAGGTTATGCGTATCACGTACCAGAATAACCCTTTTATATGCAAAGTGGTCCGCCCCACGTACCATATGGTACGCCGGACCACTTTTTTTACCACTTTGCCCCTGTTCATTTAATTTTGATATTTTTCCTCCAAAAATTCAAACTTTGTCAAATTGAGATTTGATGAGCTGATTCAAGCAACGATTATGGTTCTTTCAGCAAAAATTTGCCATTTCTGTATTCAGTTGATCAAAAAATAAAGCAGAATTAAAATCTTTTTGAATTTTAACATCTCTATATCAAAACACAGTAAAATCTTTTTGATTTTTCGAACTTATGTTATAACACACCTAAAATCTTTTTGATTTTTCTGAAATGATAAATCAACAGAAATTAGAAATTTAAATGCAATAAATTATGTTTTTGTGAGAAAGATCGCAACATGAGATCATATCAGTGAGATGCATTAACATATTTCAATTTCAATCTAATCAGCATGCAAGCCAAGTAGTTCACGAATACAACATTTTCATGTTTAATCCAGTCAAATCAAATCAATTTTTACTGCTTTCTGATATGAATTAATTATATTTATCAAGCATAGAAATCATGGTACCCACAAATTCAAGTAATTGAGAATCTGATTTATGATATTTTTTCATTTTCTTTTTCTTTTATTCATCAATGAGTATTTACAGATATAAGTTGTTCATAGTGTTTCATGCAAAAAGAAATTAGAACTCTAAACAAACAACAATCAGGTCGGCCTTGTGAGCACGCAGAGAAAGTCCGATTGTTTAGGAAAAGAAGAAAACAAAACAAGTTGAAATTGTATAACTCAACAACAATCAGGTCGGTATTCCCGTACACGCAGAGAAAGTCTGATGAGTTATACGAAACACCAAGAAAAATAAATAAGAACGTCAAACGAACAACGATCAGGTCGATCTTTCGATACGCAGAGAATGTCTGATCGTTTGACAAATAAACAAAATCAAACAAGTTTAAATCTTTCAAAAGAACGCATGCGTACACTAGAGCACTTATTCATTCTATTTTTGCATTTTTCATCTTTTATAAAGATTACCCAACCACGAGAATCATGTTACACCAGTGATTTCAAGCAAGCGTTATGTTTATATCATACTGGCAAGTATCAGATATTGATTGACACATTAAATGAAACACACAAGAACCTACATTCTTTCAATCTATTTTATCCATGATCAGTAACATTCACTAATGTACTATCATTTCTCACGAGGTTGGATCACATTTCTCAATTTTTCATTTTTCCATTTTTTTATGTTTTTGATTTTTCCAATTTTTTTATGCTTTTTCATTTTTAATACAGAAAAACACACTATTTTTGTATTTTTCATATAATTCTCCCCCTAAAAAGCAGAAAACAAAGAAAAAAATGATCAACTGAACCAGTTTAGCTGGCATTCAATCTAGTAATCCCATTGATTTGCAATAAAAATTTAAAGCGAGTTTTGTCAAAAGCTTTAGTGAACAAATCAGCTCGTTGAAAATCCGTATGAATTTTCTACAAATCAAGTAGTTTCTTCTCATAGCAAACACAGATAATATGATATCTTATGTCAATGTGTTTTGTTTTCGAATGCTGGACAGGATTTTTCGTGATGGAAATAGCAGCCGAGTTATCAATATAAATTGGAGTAGTTAGAAAGTTCAAACCGTAGTCATGTAACTGCTGTTGTATCCACAAAACTTGTGAACAACAACTTAAAGCAGCCACATACTCCGCCTCCGCAATAGATGTTGCAACTGAAGTTTGCTTCTTGCATTGCCAAGACACTAATCTCTCCCCCAAAAACTGACATCCGGCGGTAGTCGACTTGAAATTGATTTTGCAGCCGCCATAATCTGAGTCAGAATACGTTGATAACTCGAACTTATTATCATTAGGGTACCAGATACCAAGATGCGGATTACCCTTCAAATAAGCAAAAATCCTCTTTACTGCTACCATATGTGAAGCCTTAGGAGCTGCCTGGTACCTAACACATAAGCACACAACAAACATAATATCAGGACGAGATGCAGTTAAATACATAAGGGAACCAATCATAGCCCTAAACAATGTCGGATCAACATTTTCACCAAATTCATCTGGTTCGAGACCATGTGAAACCTGGATAGGTGTACTTGGAATCCGAACATCGCCAATCTTGAAACGAGCCAAAATATCAGACACATATTTTGTTTGATGCAAAAATATGCCTTTGGCAGATTGATGGACTTGAAGACCCAGAAAGAAACCCATCTCCCCCATAGAGCTCATCTCAAATATTGTTTGCAGGACCCGCTCAAATTCTTTGCATAAGCTGTCATTTGTGCTACCAAAAATAATATCATCCACATAAACTTGGACAAGCAACAGATCCTTCCCAAACTTCTTAGAAAACAGTGTACAATCCACCTTACCACGTTGAAACCCATTGTCAAGCAGGTGTGTAGAAAGTGTCTCATACCAAGCCCGTGGAGCCTGATGAAGACCGTATAACGCTTTATCTAACTTATACACTCGTTCAGGAAACTCCGGATCATAAAAACCAGGTGGTTTCTCACTTAAACTTCTTCACAAATCCTCCCATTCAGAAAAGCACTGTTGACGTCCATCTAATACACCTTAAATCCATGATATGCCGCGAAAGCTAGAAATATCCTGATAGCTTAAATTCTTGCTACAGGAGCATAGACTTCATTGAAATCAATGCCTTCAATCTGAGAGAAACCTTGAACCACTAACTGCGCCTTGTTTCTGACGATGATACCGCGATCGTCTTTCTTACATTTGAAAACCCATTTCGTTCCATAAGGTTCTTTAGAATTTACGGGTAACTCCACGAGATGCCAAACGCCCAATTTTTGAAATTGCTGCAACTCTTCTTGCATCGCTTCTACCCAAGAAGCATCTTCCAACGCTTGATCAACATTGATAGGTTCAACTTGAGATAGAAAACAACAATGAAACACTTCATTCTGAACCCATGAATCTCTAATTTCTGCTATTAAAGCATCAACAGACTTTGATAATTGATGTCGTGTGCGCACTCCCGAATTCGGATCTCCAATAATGTTCTCTTGAGGATGAATGTTGTGAATCCTAAGAGTAGTTGAATCAGGAACTTCAATATTATCAGGCAGAGTATTTAAATTTTCATCTGCTTCTTCTGAGCTCGAAAAATCACCAATTGGTAAAGAAACTGGCACCGAAGAACTTGTACTTGGTAAGTTAATTTGATCATCAAGAGGTGTCGATTCAGATTCAGCTTCATGAAAAGTACTTTCATCATCATCAGAAGAACTCATTGTTTCTAAATTAGAAACATTATGACTAGATGAAGCAGCAGTAGAAGTACTTGGAAGCTTAGGAATCCATGATCCTGTTTCAGGACTAAGAATTGTATGAATCATAGCAGCAGCTAACACATCTTTAGCCTCCTCATTATCAGAATCATGTTGTGCAACCTTGAAAGAATCAACTAAGGTCTTGTAGTCAAAAGCAGGAATACCCACCGATTTGGGTTGTAGAAAAGTGTGTCTTTGACAATCCACATTCACATGATTCTCAATGGTTTTTGAGGAAGGAAAATAAACTCGTTTCATTGGATGATGATAACCAACAAAAATGCCGTCAACAACTTTAGCTTCAAATTTCCCACCTTCCTTGAGAACCGTGCATAAACACCCAAATGGTTCTAAAAAATATAAATTTGGCTTACGACCTTTAAGCAATTCATAACTTGTTTTGTTAAATCGCTTAACAATCAGAACACGATTCAGCACATAGCATGCAGTATGAACTACTTCAGACCAAAACTTTATCGGTAAATGTGCATCTGATAGCAAAGTTCGAGCCGTCTCAATCAATGTTCGATTCTTTCTTTCAGCTACTCCATTTTGTTGCGGAGTATACGGCGCATTGAATTTATGTACAATTCCAAGAGAATTACAAAAAGCTGTCATTTTAGCATTCTTGAATTCGGTACCATTATCAGTACGAATGCGACAGATTATGTATTTATATATCGATTCAAACTTGGATAACAGCTTCTGAATGGACTCCGGAGTTTCATCCTTTGAAGCCAGCGACACCACCCATGAGAAACGGGAAAAATCATCCGTAATTACCAAACAGTAGAAACTACCATCAATACTGCGAACATTCACAGGACCAAAGAGATCCATATGAAGCAGTTCCAATGGAGTTACAATTGAATTCAGACGCTTGGACTGATGAGTCTTCTTCCGTTGTTTTCCTTTCTTTCAGGAAGCACACACATCATTTATAGAAAACCGATTCTTCGAAACGCCCTCTACCAGATTATGGTTGACCAAGTAATTCATCTTCCGGTAGTTGATGTGCCCCATGCAACGATGCCACAAGATTGATTATTTTTCTGTAGCCTTTGAGATAAAACAAGTAGCAGAGACAGCAAATGAAGTCTGATTCATGTTTAACACATACAAATCACGAAATCTAGGCACACGCATTACAATCCAATCATCAGGAATTTGAATTCCAGGTTTCAGAATCAAGCATTCTGAACTTGTGAAAGCAGCAGTGTACTGCTTATCACAAATTTGTGATACACTCAGCAAGTTGTGTTGCAGCTCTTGCACAAATTGGACTTTATCAAAAGAAATCTTCTCGTTACCCATCTTTCCTTCACCGGTAATTTTTCCACCTTTATGGCTAGCAAAAGTAACATTTCCTCCTTGAATTAGTTTGACGTCTGAAAGCAAGGAAATATTACTCGTCATATGCTTGGATGCTCCACTATCAATGACCCAGAAGTTGTTGACAGCTGGCTTTCGAGCACCCTGCACATATCAGCAAATAATTAGTGGGAATCTGGACCCAAGCTTTCATCTTTGGGTCGATCGGTATCTTCAGAAAAATCCTCAGTGGCTTTTGAGGTTAATTTTGGCAGCCACTTTTTCCTTGTTATTGGGATGGATGAATCAGTAGTGGAATCACTCGAAGATGAACTTCCAAACGACTTTTGAGTTTTGAAAAAAATTTCTCTTTTAAAAAATTGTTTTGTCACCAGTTTTCCATCCATCTCTTTTGGCTTAGAAACTGAATCAGAATGATCGTTATGAACAGCGGAAGCTCATTTCTTTGCCAAAATCGGACATCTATTTCTTAGATGACCTTGTTGATAACAATGATAACACCTTCTCCGATCAATGAACACCCTAGGGAACTCATTTCCAGAATCAACAAAAGTGTTATCATCAGACATTTGCTTAACAACTCTCCTTGGTGCCTTAGCATTAAATCTTCGAGATTTGTGCTTTGGGAGAGGTTTAAGAAAAGGGTAATGTACCCAGATTTGTTATAAAAACCATACTCATCAACTCCACTTTGATCAGAATATCTCTTTGGTTTGACCCTTTTGGCCTTGGTTTTCTCAAAGTGACCAAAATCATCATAGAAATTGTAATCTTCACAAAACCCGTAAGATTCATAATCAAAATCATTTGTTTTTATAGAAAACAAACCATGAGAGTTGTAAAAACTATTCGGTGAGTATTTTAAACTTTTTTGGCTTTGGTTTAGATTGCCAATCACTTGAAGTGCATGTTTTGTGAGAATCCTGATCATCTGGACTAGATCTTAATTTTAATAACAAAATATTTTTCACATTTCCATGATCAGACTCACTTTTGTCTTCAGACTCAGCATAAAACACCTTAGCAACTTGTTTTGGATCAACACAGCATAATGGAAATTTCTCATCAGAGAAAATGGTATCACACCCTTTGAGACAATAAAATTTCAGTTTCTGAGATGAGGATTCACCAATTTCCATTTTTCCTTTCAATTTCCTATCATTTTTCTGAACTATCTGAGATTTCTTTTGATTGACCTCAGATTTTTCAGAAACTGATCCAAAACCAATACCACTAAACTTGACAGACTTTGGAGGAGCAACTGGTATTGCATTAACATCAGGTGTGGTTGTGTTTCTAGCTGTTACCAAGTCTTTTTCATAAATGAGATCTTGACCTTTGGCAAAATTTTCTTTTTCAAAAGTTCCCATTGTTTTCTCAGTTTCTTTTATCTTTTGTGCTTGCTCCAAAGGTGTCAGTTTCACAGAACCAGTTGGTTTAGTCTCAGCGACAGATTTGTCACTCACAGAATCACTGGATTCATTTTGTTTTGGAGCATCATGGTTTGTCTTAGCCACATGTTTGACAGGCTTCTTTTTATAAGTTCCTTTGTGTTTGTCAGTAGTACCAATTAAGTTCTCAGTGAACTTAGAATAGTCAAACACAATGGATGGTTTGTTCTCAGTATCAGTCGGTGCCAAACCATGGACTATCGGTGATGTAACTGAATTGCATTTTGATTCTTTGAACACCTCTTTCAAAGTTTCATCTTTGCAAAGAAAACTTGCAAAGGAAGTTGAATTTTTGAAATTCTCAAGTTGTCTTTGAAGATCTAAAATTTCAATGTTTAAATCAGAAATCTTAGCATTTTCTTCAGCAAGTTTCTTTTCACAAAAAATGTAATCTTCAGTTTTATTATTCAATTCAATTTTGGTGTTCAAAGTTAAATCATGTTCGCTTTTCAATTCAGCCTTAACGGCCTCCCACCATTGTTTGTAAATTTTGGTGTTTTCTTCTGCTAACATGTACTTGTCACAGTACATAACTTTCTCATCAGAAAGTTCCTTCAGTTTGTTAGCAGATGTCAAGCAAAGTTCACAGATTTTAGAATCAACCTGAATGTCGGCCATAAAAGCTTGTTGGCCTTCCACAAAGAAGTCTTCACCAGGAAGATCAGGATCATCCTCAACTGTCACACTTCGCTCTTTAGTACACAAAAATGCAGATTCATCAGGAAAATCCGCAGCCCAATCATAACCTTCACCAGTTTGTGAGACCAAAGCTTTAGACTCTGAATTTGACCCACTAGCATTTGCATTTGAACTGGATGGGTTAGAATTGCTTCCTGATGCCTTGTTACTTTGAGCAACATACTTCTGGTATAGCTTTGAAGTTTCTTGCTTATTTGCCTTGTTGCATTCTTTGGCGAAATGACCATAATTCTGACAATTATAACACCGAACCTTTGATTTGTCAAAGCCAAGTTTGCCTTCAGGGTTTAAATCTTTACGTCCTGTTCTTTGATAAAATTTTTGCCTCTTCTGACGAGCATAGCCATTGACCAGTTGATATCAGTTCTAAGTCATCAGGGTCGATTTCCTCATAATCTTCATCTGTTAACTCAGCACTAGTCAATTTTCCTGCTACCACTCCATCATATGAAGAAACCATTGCTGAAAATAGTGCCATAAAATCATTTGTAGTCTTGGCTGAAAATGCACTCTAATTGGACGGAGGAGCAGAGGAATATTGATTCGAATAAACTGGATATGTCATTGCAGCTTTATTAGTGTAACTTTCACCTGAAGAACCCCGAGACATACTTGCATGACCACCCGAAGTATTCTCCACATAAAACGCAGTAGTCGGTGGATTTGAGCTAGCTTTTGCTTTTGCATGCATGGTTGAAGTGTTCTCACCAAAATACACATCGGGATTCTGAACTTGAGCTGTTAGGGTTTTAACACGCATCATATCTAATTCCCGAGCAAGCAAGTTCCTTGTAAGATCATCATATGAAATGTCATCAAATCCCTTATCATGTGTTAACAGCAGGATATAACCTTCCTATTTTGCTGGTAGAGCATCTAACAGCTTCTCCTTCAATTCTCCAGCCTCCTTCTTCACCCTAACAATGTCAAGCTCACTAACCAAATGTGATAGTCTTGAAATGAGATCCTTTATGGTTTCATTTGGAACGTGGCAGAAATTATCAAATTACTTCAACAATACCTTTTTCTTTCTTTTCTTGTATTGAGCATTGCCTTCACATCTGTGACACAATGCATCCCATAACGCTTTTGATGTTGTATGCATTTTAAACTGATGTAAGATATCCTTTGGTAAAGCCATTGATAAGTTTGAATAAGCTTTCTTTTCCAACTTGAAGGATTCTTTCTCAGCATCATTCATCTTGTTATATAGCTTTACTTGACCAACAAATTCACCAGTTGTAAACTTTGGAACTTGATAACCATCCAGCATTGGAGTCCAAACAATAACATCTGTCACACCGATATACGATTCATAATGAGTTTTCCAATTATGGAAATCTTCAAATTTCATCAATTTAGGAACTTTGTTTGTAGTTCCTATCTCATTATCGCAATTCAGTAAAGCTTGAACGGTCGTAGACATTGCTGCAAAAGCTTGGAACGGATCCATAATGTTTTTCTCAAAAACTGCTCAGGCGGACCAGATTATCGATCTCTGTACCAAAAATAAGCTCAACGTACCAAATTGACTCCCATACCAAACACGGACCAGAATGACAAACACGTACCACCAACGTACCACCTTACTTACGTACCAAAATTTTGAACGTACCAGACTGGTACGGCGTAACTGCCAACGGACCAGTCAGTATCTGTCACAGACCAAATTAAGAAGATTGTGTTCCCGAACACTTGCCACGTACCAAACTCCCGATGAATATTGCTATACGGACCAACGGCGTACCACTGTGTTCTTGAGCTGGACCAGACGCGTACCAACTAAAAATCGACTGATTTTTGATATTTTTGGTTTTCCGAACGTAAATTTGATGCAAAACTCAACGTAGACACTCACGGATCATTTTGGACGTAAAATTCGTATAGAATGGACGTGAAACTGAGAAAAATGACGAAAATTTGACCAAAAATGTTGTTTCTCTCTCCAGAAACACAAAACCGATCAGAAATCACAGCAAAAGAGCAAACCTGCTCTGATACCACTTGTAAATCACATATACGGACCTTTCTAATGCATGATTGTAGTCGGATTTGGAACACACGAGGTAAATAATGATTCTTTGATTGATCACAAGCTCGATTACACAGAGAGAGAATACAGAGAGTAAACACTATTGAAAACACACAGTTAAGCACTCCAACCCTCACAACTACTCTCTAACACACGAGCTTAAGCTATATATACTAGTCTGCCCGGCGTACCAATTAACCAGCATACCAGATGGTCCGTGGCTACGTACCATCTGGTCCGCCATTGGTACGCTAGGGACAGAACTTACAAAACAATCAATACAATAGACAAAACACCTAGACCTAGCACTAGACATCATAACATGTTCTAACACTATGAACTTCATAAGGAGTGTGGCATTGTGAAGGTTATCTGACAGTCTGATCTTTTCTTGTTCAACTTTGATCTCCTTGTCAGATTCTGTGGCCATTCTTCTTTTTCTTATCTCCTTCTCAGAGTCCATCGTTGCCATTTGCTCCTCAATAAACCTTCTCCTGATTTCATTTATCAGACCCATTATTACTTTATCATTTGAATAACGCAGCATGTCTCCTTCTAGTTTGAATGCCAAGGCCATGTCTCCATCCCTTTTTATTTGTTCAGCTTTCTCAGCATCTGCAAGTGCTTGTTTTATCATGTTTAGCTCATCTTCAGGGAGATATACCTGTTGATCATCAATGAATGTTGGAGGCTTTGTCTTCTTAACAACTGCAAACACCTTGTCAGAATCTAATTAGTACTGGGGCATCACCAATTTTCCTTTCCTGAATCTGATTGCTTTACAATAAAAAATCATTCTCATCAGGAGGTTCAGTCTTTGGCTCCACAGGCTTTGTCTCTTTAACAGCTGCAAACACCTTGTCTTTGACTCCATCTTCTTCAACATCAGCTTCAACAACCTTTTCTGTTTCAGGAGTAGCAGGGGGAACACTAGGCTTTAAAACAGGAATGATGAGCGCAGATGGAGCACAAGGCTTTAAAACAGGAATGATAGGCAGAGATGGCGCACTAGGCTTTAAAACAGGAATGATGGGCAGAGATGGAGCACTAGGCTTTAAAACAGGAATGATGGGCAGAGATGGCGCACTAGGCTTTAAAACAAGAATGATGGGCAGAGATGGAGAACTAGGCTTTAAAACAGGAATGATGGGCAGAGATGGAGCACTCCTTAACCAAGTGCAATTAAGAGTATTCCTAATCATCATTTTTCTCATGAAAGATACAGCTTCAGGAGCTATCTCCATATTTGTGGTTTGCAGATCACTCATCACACTTGTGATCATCTGATTATCAGTAATCACTTGCCTTGGATGAAGTTGTTCAACCTGATCAACTAGTTCAACCGGATCAACATGGCCTTCTTCCTCCGGATGAAGTTGTTCAACCGGATCAACATGGCCTTCTTCCACCGGATGAAGTTGTTCAACCGGATCAACATGGCCTTCTTCCTCCGGATGAAGTTGTTTAACCGGATCAACTTATTCAACCGGATTAACTTATTCAACTTCATCAACATCTGATGAAGACACCCTGTGCAAGATCCTATTTTGAATTATATCTACTTTGACATGTGAATTTCATTTCAATGTATGGTTGACAACCTTACCTATCAGTGGCTTTCACAGATTGTCCTGCCTTCAACCGTTCAATTTCTTCTCCTTGAGCTCTCACAATTGCACAGAGAGCTGCCAATTCATTTTCAAGTTTTGTACATCGAACCGTAAATTCAGTATGTGTCTTGCTGCTCTTAACTGGTGTGTTGCCAGTATCTTTGAGCAAAGAAGAGCAAACAAGTCGACCTTGTTCAGGCTCAGCACCCATGGTTTCTTGGCACCTGGGATTCCTGTTGTCAATCAAAGGTTCCTGAATAGGTTCCCTGACTGATATAGTTGCCGTGGATTGGGTCTTAAAGATGTTGGCACTGTCCTCAAGGTCTAGTGGGACATCATGAGTAGTGTCAGCCTTTTCCAACTGACTTACTTCATCACTACTGCAAGTCACCTTATCAGCAGAATGTGGGTTGGGTGATTGAACCAAGTCCAGCATTATATTCCATGCATTAAGCGTTGGGGAATCTACTTCATGTGGCCTAGGTGATATATCACCCTCATCCTGAGGTAGTCCTGTGGAGGTCTAGGTGAAGGAAACCTAGTCCTCTTCCTTTTGGGTGATTATGGAGTTGGTGTGGTTTTTGATGTGGACATCCACTTCCTTTTCGTGGGAATTTGTATATCAGTGGAAGAGGATGGTCGGTCTGGTGTGGGCTCAACACTTGGTGTAACAATGTTGTCACCAGGAGTAGCCGTGGCCTTAGGCATAGGGTGTGATGTGTCTTTACCAAGAAAAACAGTTTTGTTCACTTGCATGTTGGAAAATGTTTTACTTGTAAACGATTTAAGTTCAAGATGTTGATCAGAGATTTGCAGATTTGGAAGTTCACAATTAAGAATGTGTTGGATGAATCTAGGGCACATATAGAAGATCCTGTTAGGTTTTAGATTTTCCTGCATTCCATCAAATATCATTTTTGAAAAGTTAAAATTGAGCCCATTTACCAATCCTTGAAAAGCGGATGATTGATGTAGGATCGAAATCTAGTTACAGAGTTTAACCAATTACAAGGTTTTACTTAGAATTAACCAGGCGGAAACAAGTTAATTCTTATGCTCTATTTGAAGTAAAGTAATATGAAATCGAATACAAGACAAGTATAACAATAATATGAATAAATCTGGGCACTATATTATAACTTGTTGATTCGAAGTACATATCAAAGTGATTTACACTTTCTTGTTTAAAACAGGTTACAAGTGTCTATATAAAGTGCCCTAAGGAATCAGATGAACCCTTTATTCCTCTAACGATCATCTTGACAGTCGACTAAAGATACATGAACTAGTATAATATTAAACTAGTCTAGAAGATAAAAGTGTCAGCTTCATGTCAGGAGAAAGGCGGGAAACTGGATTAGATATGTCAGAGACAAGTGGAGAAGGTCAATTTGATGTCCGAGATAACTCGCCTTACCGAGGTAACTTGAGTTATCTCGGGCATATCCACTATCCGAGATAAAACTGTACTTCCGAGATAAAATAGCCTTCCGAGGTAAAATGACCTTCCGAGGTAACTGCAAGTTATCTCGGGCAGTGTGTTCTTCCGAGGTAACTTATCTCGGGCCTTTTATTCTTCCTAGAAAACATGTTTATGCTGATCAACATCATTTCTTCAGGAGAAATAATTCCTCACAATCTCCCCCTAAGATGATGCTTCCAAAATCTTTCGAATATCATATTAAATGAAAAACAAAACACGGTTGAAACTGTCTTGAACCAAAAACAACTAACTTCTTCAGCAAAGCTAACTTCTTCTACTAATTCTTTGTCATGTCAAATCTGAAAAGTCGGTTTGTGAGCATGCAATCCAGTATTGTTTTCTGATCATTAAAGTTCTATTCAGCTGGATTTATCTCTCTGTGTCGTGTGAATGATCCATCAGCTCTGTATACAATGTATTTGTCAGTAGCTAGATCCAATTCCACATGCGTGACAGGATAGTCAGTTCTGATAGGTTCAGCACATGAAGTTTCCCTTATTGTTGTGTCAAAGTGCATCCTCATTTTCATCATGAGGGACTGTTCTTGAGCACTTAATCTTTTTCCATCATCAGCCACACTTCTTACATCACCAAGTTCTAAGTCAGATAAAGTTGTGAGAGCTTTGTTGCTACTGAGTCTTAGAACTTCATTGGTGTTTGTAGTGAATAGGTAGACATTTGAATCTTCATCGAATTTCCAGGAGAGAATTCTTCTTCTATCAGTATGCAGATCTTCAGGTTCTTTCTTGTCTGAAGATGAGTTAGAGCTGGAGGAAATAACTTGAGATCTTTTCCATTTTGCCATTGATTTCTTTCTCCTTGAGGTACCTATTGTTGGCTTTGGTGGGTTCACAGGGTTGGTTGATTCAGTGGGTGCTGAAGTTGGTTGTGCAGAAAGTGGTTGTGTGGAATGGTGAGTTCATTTTTGGATTGAAGGAGTTTGAGATGATTCTGTTGTGGGTTTCGGTTTGGGTTTGATGAGAGGTTTAATTGGTATGAAGTTATTAGCTGTGAATTTTAGTGGAATGGGTTTGCTAGGTTTGGACTTTTTGGTGGGTGGCTTTGTGAATTGAGGTCTGCTGGCCCTGGGTGGGTTTCTTTTGGTAGGAATGGAGGAGATTTGTGTAGTAGTAGGTGGAGTAGAGGGTGTATTCCCAAGAAGTGAGTCAATGAGACTCATAGGTTTAGGAGGAAGAGAAGGTGTACCTGAGAAAGCTCCTGGAGGCCTAGGAATTCTTGTTCTTTCTGATATCCTTGATTGCTCCTTTCTTATCTCATCATACATGTCTCTTAGAGTATTCAAAGAACAAGGATTGATAGTGTTCTATTCCTCTCCTAAAATCTCTATGAAGTATCTTTTAAGTGCTCTTGTCTCCTCTGCTTTTGTAAGAGGAGCCTTAGTAACTTTTTGTGTTTCCTCAGTCTTCAATTGCTCATGAATGATATTATCAGCTTCAAGTCTTTGACTAAGCCTGAGATTTGCTTCTTCTTCTACTACCATTGACATTCAACCACATAAATTATTAGCAGAGGTCAAGCTAATATCTTCAGGGGTGACCCATCCTCTGGCTAAGATAATGTCTCTCTATCTTTTCAATAACTCCCAATTAGCTTCATTTGCAGCTAGCCTAATATGTTCCTTTTCTTTGTTTGCAGCAAGGCTGGCCTCTTTAGCAAATGATTGATGCCTCTTTTCTTTGGCTTGGTCTATCTTCTTCTTCCTTTCTTCTATAGACCTTCTTTTTGCTTCTTTTATAATATCAAAGACTTCTTATATGTTCAAGTTCTCTTGAAGCAAAAATGCCTCTGCCATTTCTTTGTCTAGCTTTTCCTGTTCCATTCTTTCAATTAAATCAGCTGCAAGTACAGAGTTTATCATACTTACTTCACTAGCAGGTAAGGTGGTTTCTTGCCCATCCAGAAGTTTTGTAGGTTCTATGGCCTTTGCTTTCTCCGATTCAAACAGTTTTGCATGAATCTTCACACCTTCTCTGCTTCTTCTTTTCATATCATTGAATTCTTTAATTTGAGCCATATGACTCATCATTCTTGAATTGAATTCTCTGGTCAGTGATTTGTCACATTCCCTTCTCCCATCAAGATCTTCTCCATGCCTGTCAAGAATGGGGATAAAGACAGTTCTGGAACAGTCTATTTTGTTTTCAGGAGTTGACACATTCTTGTAAGCAGGTTTGAATCTTTTCTCATGTTCTGCCTGTAGGAGTTCATCATCTGTCATTTTCTTCTTACCTTTTCCAAGATTTGGATTATCAGTGGGGTAGGTTATGACTTTTCCATTGATGGCAGCCCTCTTGAAAAATGGTGGTAGTGGATTGATCTTTACCTCACGTGTTCCTGTCTTATATTTGGCCCTGTAGTTGGCCAAAATATTTCTTACAATTTCCTCCACAGGAGTTGAAGGAGCCACAGGAACAATTTTTGAAAATTCTTTTGTTGGTGGGTAACAAGGTCCAAACTCCATGGGATACCCCCTTTCATCTCTAACACCTCCTAAATCTATTGAAGAATTTGTTCAGGTTCCACAGGAGGAGAAGGAGCATAAGTTAACCAAGAAAATTTGATTCCTTGATAGATTTTTCTTGCAGACAGCATGGCTAGTGTCTCTGCTTCTTCCCATATGTTTCCCTGGGTGAATTCAAACATGATTGGATGTTCTGTGTCTGCTGCAAAGAACATTAGAGTGTTAGTTTCATCCTCCGAAGTAAGTGTTTGCTCCGAGGTAACTTGATCAGCAGCAGCAACAATAACAAGTTCGTAGATAATTTGATCTTCCGAGATAACATTCTCATCCGAGGTAAATTGTTCACCCGGAGTAATATCTTCTCTCAAGATAAATTCTCCAGCTCCCGAGCTAATTTCATCATTTACCTCGGGAGCAATCAGATCTCTGTAATCTTTCAGAATGTCTTCTGTTTGTTCATCAGCAATATCCATATCAATCTTGAATAC
Organism: Deinandra increscens subsp. villosa; assembly: GCA_039602395.1. Lineage (NCBI taxonomy): Eukaryota > Viridiplantae > Streptophyta > Magnoliopsida > Asterales > Asteraceae > Deinandra > Deinandra increscens. Next base: position 1,107,090 of record JBCNJP010000024.1, on the reverse strand, counting down.
ATTTTTGTTGATTTCTTGAATATTCTGATCTTTGTTAGCTGTGTCTTCTTTCAACACACTTTGAACTTCCTCATCATCTTTCTTTCCATCACCATTATCACAATTATTTCCATCATCATTGTCATCATCATCTTCATCCATCACTTTTTTCTCAGCATCAAAATCAACTCCTTCTTCTTCAGCAATTGCCCTCATTTCAGGGGTAATAAAATCTCTTTCTATAATTTGTTAAAGTTCTCTGATAGAAGTGGGAAGAGCTCCTGCAGCTATCATAGTGAAGAGAAATAGTTCCTTCAGGTTGTCTTTGTGTAGGGCCACAACAAGGATGTCGGTTATTGAGACTTCTTTCCATGCTTCTTCAATTGTAAATGGCTCTCTTCCCACAGATTGAAACAACTTCAATCTAACCTCCTTGGTTACTCTTGTATACCAGTTATACTCAGTGAAATCTTCCTCTTTGTAGGCCCTATACCCCTCCATTTTGGTAGAATCATCTCTATTTGTACCAAGTTCTTGTGGTGGAGTGGTGGCCTTAGATTTGAAGTCAGTAGACCTAGTAACATTTTCTTTTACCTGCTGATACTTGACTTGCTTCAATTCTTCACCCTACAATTTCTCAGTGTGTGAAAGCAAAGTGAACTGTGTTTGTAAATTTTGGTACAAAACCATTAATTCATTTAGTGAAAGCTTGCTCTTCATTGGTTTAAAACCAACTTGAGCATAGAAGAACCATCAAGCCTAGATTGATCATGTTCCTCACCTTGGTTTTCTTAGCTCATGGGATTCCTAGTCACATCTTCATTTACCTCGGTCGCCACTAAAGGTTCCTTTGGGTCAGAAGATGGTCTGGTTGCCATGAATAGGGTCTTACTGATGTCACCACTGTCCACTGGATCCAGTGGGGATTCATGTGTAGTGGCAGCCCTTTTCACATCAGCCATGTCTATAATCCTATGGCTGAACTCCTTACAAAAGTATGGTTAGGGTGATTTTTCTTTGAGACTCTTCAACACATCTCCTGCAAATAAGGTTTCTGGAGATAGTGTATCATAAGAAGTACAGATAATGTCATCACCTTCACTTTGAGGTGTATACTGGCTAGGTCTTGTTGTAGGTTTGCTAGTGAATGAGGGATGTACATTCAACCCTATAGTATCATCTCCTTTTGGAGAGTCACCTTTTGCTTAGCTATCTCTTTTGACTCTTTTCTGCCTAAGGACTTTATCCTTGGAAGGGCTTGAAGTTTGGGTGGCTATGGGTTGCACAGGTGGAGTAGACCTTGCACCCTCTTTTTCAGGATTTTTTGTATCATTGGTTGGGGATGAAATGACTGGAATGTTGTCAAATTTTGAGTGTCTCTTCCTCTTTTTGGGTGGTACTTGTTTAGAAGAGGAAGGATTGGCAGTTGGGGGTTCAACCTTTGCTGGTGACAAAGGATTGTCAACTGGAGCAATAGGCTTAGGATTTGCCTGTGGTTGCACCATTGGTGCAGCCACTGGAGGTCTGGGCACATGTATGGGATGGTCAGTGTCCCTGCCTGTATACCCTTTGTTCTATTCATTGCTTGATAAATAGGAAAATAATTTTTCATTTGGTACCCTTAACTGATAAATTTTATCTGAGATTTTTAAGTTGGGTATCAAACACCTTAGAATGTGCTGCAAAAACCTGGGATACATGTGAAAGAAGTGAATATTGTTTTGTTTTAAATTGTCCAACATCCCATCCAGCACCATTCTAGAAAAATTAAAATTTTGACCTTGTACCAGTCCATGAAAAGCAGAGGCCTGCACTAAAGAGAGTTCATCAACACTGTTCTTTGAGGATAGATTTGCCAATATCACATGAGCCAGAAATCTCCATTTGAATGGCAGTTGTGACTTCTTGATTTTCTTATCAGATCCTCCATACCCTACAGCCCTTAAGGATGCAAGTTACTCAGAGGAGGGCACTTCTTTGAAGCCTCCTTGGTCATTGAACTTTAGACGTGTTCTTATGACCTCTTTAGTTATTGTTAACTCGTGACCTTGAACCTTTGAGTGTACTTGTACACTCCTTCAGCAGTCTTTGCTCTTGAAGCATTTTGCCAAAATTCTATAATCACAACTTCATAAATGTTTGGGTAAACTGTAAGAGCGTAGAAAATGTGTGATGCTTTCAGAAAGTAAATCATTTCATGGAATACGGAGATTTTCTCTGTTTTTTATAGTAGTACCAATGTGTTGTGGTCAGCATGGAACAATGCATTTGCATCTGAAGACGATTCCCCTTTCTTTACTTTGGGTGCCATTTGTTGATGTTAGTTTGAAGATGAACAGAATTGGAGAAGTATGAGTAGGTAGTGGAGAAAAGTGAATGTTTGGAAGTATATGAGAGTGATAGTGAGACGCCCACTCCCAGACTTGGCACCAGGAGGGCTCACTCATCGGATTTACTAATGAACACGTGGCACAACAGAGATAAGCAGCGGAAAATTTAAAAACTTTTATTTATATATAAGCCAAGTACGTAAAGTAATTGAGATAATTTATAATCTATCTATATAACGACTAACTACATTCGTCTTTATTTATCTACATCTAGCCAGCACGTCCAACCGCTCCTCTAATAGCTTACCCGATCAGTCTCTTATCACGAGGGCTCCGCCCTTGCTTCCAGACGTCTCACCTACACCTGACATACATATGGTTTTGGGAAAAGGTCAGCGTACGCTGGTGAGTTCTACATTCTAAAAACTTTACCTTGTTCGTGAGGTTAAAACCTTTGGACATGCAAAATCTCTTTTTACAAACATGTATCAAGTATAACATATAACATGGTCATACATAACATAACATAATAATCAAACACGTTTCTCTAGAAAACATCT
>JBCNJP010000024.1:1044579-1103721 GCA_039602395.1 Deinandra increscens subsp. villosa | reverse complement strand
TGCATCACTTTCGTCATAATTGCTAGAATGTTTATTGGTGAAGTTACCCTAAATTAGCAACATGTATATCGGAGGTCTTTCTAATTCATTGAAGTTTATGCCTCCACCTTTCAAATTGAGAGAATAGTTGTGTGGTTATTCAATGATACCATGAATGTGTTAAGTTCATGCAAGAAAGCAAACAATGTGAGTGATTTCTACTTCTTCTTTTTGTTTTTTACCTCATCAAACTTTGATTTATATAAATGATTTGCACAATACCAATTAAGAATAATAAGCTTAAAAAATTATGCATTTTATCTTTATATTATAAAAATGTAATAAATTCATACCTTATAAATAAAGAGTGAGAATTCTTAAAGGTAAAATAGAAATAAATTTGCTTGAATTTAAAAAAAAAAAAACCATTTGAATACTCTATTTATAGTCTGTAAGTTTTTTTTTAAAACCTTAGAATTAATTTTAATCTTGGAAATGCTGATGGTTCATTTCCAAATTTAAATTTCATAATAAGAATTTTAATTTTAGAACTCTCGTATTATGTTATGAAATAATCCGGAGTACATTAAATAATTAAAAACAAATCTCATTTAAATAATGATTTATGTTGAATATAATCCAGAAATGATCATTGTTATTTTTAATTTTAAATGAAAGAATTTCATTTCTAATAATATAGTAATACTAAATTACCTTATTTATCAAATCCTTAAGCTGAGTTGTACACTTATGAGCCACTATTCCCTCCATGTGGCATTCGCATGACAAGCCACGTGGTATTTGGTTTTATTTTTATTTTTTTGAATTACCCAGTTCTTTCGTGATGTTTTCTACAAAGTGTTTTGGAATCTGTTCGATGTAGCGTAGTGTCCTGGTGGTAGTTATTTAGGTTATGAAGTTGGAGGTGTCAGGTTCTAAACCTGAGCTTAACAACTTAACAAATTATTATTTTTCTTACAGCTGTAATGTTAATATATTTTGGTTACAGCTGTAATGTTGGACACTTATCAAGCCTCTTTTTTTGACACGTATTCTCTTTTTTATACACCTGTTCTTATGATTTCAACACGTGTATTGAAAGTCGCTTAAATTCATTGTGCCTGCTTTTGCGTTTTTTTCTTGCCGGTAGGTTCAATCCTTTGCAGGTCTAAAATTTCGACCGATGCTCTCCCTCTCTAAAATCTCTTTCGTGAGTACCTCCTGTGTTGTTGAATCGACGATTTGGTTGCTCCGATTTCGTGAGTAGCCTGCTTTGTTGCGCCGCCGCCGACTTGGCTCTCCGTCATCCTCTTCAGCAGTGTGCGATTAGAGCATCCGTTGTTCATCGCGACTCATGCTTGCTCTACTTTCCAATCCTCCTTCAAAGATCGGATTGAGGTTTTATGATTTTCATCTGTACCCTTTTACTTTAATTTAATTAGTATCTGATTTCATCTTCAATGGTGATTTTGTTGATGTAATCCCGTAATCCTTTTTCAGTATTTAGTTTGCTTTTCTGTTTCTGTTTGTGTTGTTTCTAAATGGGTGTAAGCAGTTGAGTGTGTTTTAAGCTTTTGGATGGATTAGTATATGATGCTTCAATATGTTAGAATAAGGGGGTAATTAAAGTAGAACCAGCAAAGAATTTAATTTGCAAACTTGATACATATGCTATGAAGACTATCTAGGGTTTTGTAACACATCAACTGTTGTGTATCACGATGGCCATTTTTAGAGATCTCCATGGTTTGTCGAGTATTTGAGCAGAACAGGAAACTTCCAGTTCAAGCCCTACATCCAATTCTACAGTTCAAGCCCTACATCCAATTCTACCATAGATTACCTTAGATATGGGTTTTGGTGTGAGTTGTGATGACTTCCTTCAGAAATGGGTTTTTTCTTTGTTTTGTGGGTTTTGATCTTTTTTAACGTCTCTAATCTCGATTATTGTTTGTTCATGTTGATTTTGGGTAGAAAGTTCACTTGGAATTGGCTGATTGTTGCAGTTACTGTTGTTTCCTTCGTAGATTGATGTTTGTTTTTTTTTTTTATGTAAACAATGTTCTTGATTTAAAAATTTAAATGTGACAGATTATTCCAATGCCTGGGATTATAGGTTATGAGCTTCTAAGGAAAATTAAGGTTTGCAATTCTATTTTTTCTTTATGTTTTCTTTCATTTCGATTTCAAAATCAACAAACAAACTAAATGTTGATTGTTATCCTAATTGTTTTGTTCATCAATTGTTTAGCATATTTAACATTGACAGAGATGCTGGAAGTTATTATCTCCTTCAAGAACATCTATGTAAGTCAAGCTTTCATTGAGAAAATATACGAAATTCTTTGGACAAAAAATGCTTTTGGCTAGGCCACTTACATCAGAGAATCATTTTTTTTACCCATTGTCACCTCTAATTGAATACCCACTCATGTTGTCACACCTCTAATAGAGTGTTAAATTTACTTTTTCCCAACTCGATACTTGGAAACCCGTTATCTTAGGCAGTCTTTAATCAAACATTTTGAATCTTTGATGGTTTTTTTCTGTCATTAAAGAAGTTGATAACCCAAAATAAACCAAACTTGGTTATCTTTATGCAATCAAACCAAATGATTTGAGTTGCACATAATATAGTAACTAAACAAACTTTTTAGAAGGTATTGTGATTACAGACTCACATGGTATAATAAACTATAGCTCCCCAAATCAGAATATCTGCGACCATCTCATCTTATCTAGATTCAACCAACTTTGCATCTCGAATCACGTAGCTTGGGCGAAAAGTCACGTATCCTAATCCGGGGGTCCTTAATATATATAAAAAGAATTTAAAAAATCGCAGAAATTAGTACTACGGAACATATTTGGTCTCGATCTTCACAAATTGCATCAAATTGCATCAGCTTCTACAGGTTTGAATCATAATTTGTTGGTAGTTCAACCCCCCCCCTCCAGATCCTGCAGAGACACCTGAGGACAAGAAAACAAGATACTGCAGAGACACCTGAGGACAAGAAAACAACACTGCCCTGCCACCACCACAGTCGTCTTTTGATGAGATCGTTATCATTCGCAAAAATTTTGTAAGTAACTTTGAATGGCTATTAATGAATCTGTTAATATGATTTTGTTTTAGGACTCTTTTGTATTACACTGAGAGTTAATATCTTCTTTTTACTTTTAATGGCATACATCTTATATAGCGCCAAGACTCGCAGAAATGGCTGAATTCTATGACGAAATGATGGCTCAATTCTATGACGAAATGATAATTGATCTTATCTATCAAGACAACCTGAACCATACATGTTGCATTCTCAAAGTAACATGGCAACATATACAAGGTATAGCTTTAGAAAATTACATACATATATCTATATTCCTGATTTCAAGTCATTAGATATTGCCTTTACATTACCTTTGAAAATTACAGGTTTAGTTTTTACGATTGGAAGTCTTTTGTCGACCGTCATGATATCAATGTTGATCAGAAAATACGTATGAGGTATTACTTTGAAGTCAAAGCACTACACATATCTCAAGTCGTATGATGGACTTTCAAGGAGAAGTAACAGCAAGAAACTATGACTTTCTTTTGTAATGTAAAAGTCAAGTAACTTTGTTTGGTATTATGTTGAAATCAACTTAACTTTTTTATTTTCTCTGGTATGCTATCTGTAAAAAACAACTATAATATCTATGACTATGGTTATTTTGGTACTATATGAATGTGAATTGATAAAAAAATGTCAACCCGCAGCAATGCGCGGGTGTTTTTCTCGTAATCTAAAAAGTTAATGTAAAAAGATAATTATTTTTAAATCATGCCTATAAACGAATTAATACTTTTTAAAAAAATATATAATTATATTGTTGATTGAATGGATATATTGTTATTTATACCTTTTGATTAGTGATTTACGAAGATAAAAAAGATTTTAGAAATGCTAAACAGAAATAACAATAAATTAAGAATATTTACACTGTTTTATAATAATAATAATAATAATAATAATAATAATAATAATAATAATAATAATAACGAGATCTGCGACCCGCGCGTTGCAGCGTGCGAGGTCTCGTTTTCGTGTGTAATTCCCTTTAGCCTTGTGGTGTAATATGGAGGTGAAGTTGTAATAGGAAATTAGCATGGCAGTTGTTATAAGTAGCATTACGCACGAAGTACATAATTAGTTAGTGTTTAAGATGAAAATGTAATCCGGCAGAAAGTAAATGTATTTAGCAGTCAATCGGAATTGTTATTCTTTGCCTTCTTCCTCCTGCTATACTCTTGCCTTGTGGATTCCTGTGTCCCTGTGAAATGTTTTGTGTAAGTAGCAGATGAGATTGTTAGGAATTTTGTTGTTGCTTTAAAGTATCTTGTTTCCTAGGTGTTTACCTGGATCATCTGTTGGATGTTTCCTTGAGATTTTGGCTGCTGGGGTTGCGGGAGCATGTTCTATAAGTCTTTGTGGTATGTCTTCAACCTCTTGTATGTCAGTAGAAGGATCAACCTCTAATGTCCTTTGTATTGAAGCATCTTTGTTCTTATGCATTGAAAAGGAATAGATCTTCTGCTGTCCTGCTAATGACCAAATTGGGTTTGGAATAACTTTTGGATCTTCATAACCATTCTTCAACACCATGGTTTCACAATCAATACCAATTGCCTGTGTCATAGCATCATCGAAGAATACGACTGATAGCGTAGCTGTACCGTCATCCAATGTACCGTTGACACAATATCTGTTAGATATAGATTATATGTTAATAGAGTAGAAGTATCAATCCGTATCTATTAAATTATATTTGTTATTCTATGTTTAGTACTTACGTATAAACAGGATTGTCTATTCGGCCGCAATGCTTACACAGGAGATAATCTTCCTCTGGACGTAACGTATCGTCGCAATCTGAGTTGGGACACTTACGTCGATACCATTTTCTGTAGCCATGAAATTCTTTGATGGCTGCCTTGCATGCAAATCTGTAGTTCTGTTATCATTTGTTAAAGTTGTGTCAGTATATTTTCTTTACTATGTCCACAAATGTGTTGTATTTCGCTTACGTCTATGGAATCTGGATTCATGGAGACGACATTTTGAAGGGTGGTGATGTTATCTCTGATGTCCTTGGCGGCTTGCTGACCGTAAACTATGTTTCTTGTCTTGGGCATCCTCTTTAGCTTTTGCATTGACTCTCTGTAAGCTTCAACAGGAGGTTCTACCTCAATAGTTGTTGCTGATGTAGATTCAAGCTGCAGCTTATCTGCATGAACACATATTTAATATCGTTAAATAAGTAGGTTAAGTGGTATGCTAGAAGAAGTTTTATGTATGTATTCTACCTGCATGTATTGTCACTATCAAAGAGGTTATAGCTATAACCATTCCAGGTGCCAGACTGTCTACGTATTTGTAGCTGATAATCATTTTCAGGTGTACCTTAAGTCAATGGCGGAAATTTTCATGAGGTTATAGTCTTTCCTTTTCATCATTGAGCTTGTGCTTTCAACCCTGCAAAGATAGTCTATAGTATTCCGGGTAAGTAAGCGGGTGGTAATACAATGTACTGTGGATAGATAAAGGTGTATGGTGTATAAAATAGGAACCTGTGAGCAATAATGATTGCTTCTGCATGATTAAAAGATCCTTGTATGCTACAAAGTTGAAGTAATATTTTGGAATAGGTAATTCTGATGTCGATTTGAACACAGTTCTGTCTCCAATGACTATTGTGGCTGTTTGAGGGACAACCTGTCTGTAACCTATGTTTGGGTCAACAGCATACCCGTCAATATTGTAGCAGCTATAGAGAGTAACGTGGGAGTCAAGTTTGTTTCTTTTTGTCTGAACCTTTGCCTCTATTGTGTTACCCTGCAAAGGAAATGCATAATAGAGATGAGCAGCTTATTTTACATGCGAAATGGATTTGTAGCAGGAACTTACATCAGCATCAATTAGTAAGTAAAATAACTTTGGCTTGTCTGTTGGACTCCATTGTGTTGTGTACTTCCTTATGACACGAATGTCAATGGGTAGTGGAGCTTTGTAGGGCTTCAATTGATTTATCCAGTGACTTGTCATTGGCTGTAGTAAAATCATACGTTAGACATATGTGCTACATTTGTGTAAAAAAATGCGAACTATATAATGCTAAAGATTTTATAATATGCATTGATGATGGAATAACTATCTGTTAGGGTTTATTCTACTTACGTTTGCTGTTAGTCAATGATGTATTCTCTATAAAAAAGCTTATGGAGAGTTCATGTTATAGGCTATCAAAGTGATTCTAGGAAGTCAACATAGACAATATTTTTAGTAATGGCAGGTGAATCTTCATCTTGTGGCAGTATTAGTATTTTTAGTGCGTCAGGGGACGTTGCTCGTGATAGTGCAACGTACAGTTGGCCGTGGCTAAATACTGGTTCGGGTAAGTAAATACCTATTTTATTAAGTGACTGACCTTGACTTTTGTTGATTGTCATTGCGTAGCAAAGTTTTACTGGAAACTGTTTCCTGCTAAAGGTGTATGGGAGTTCCTCATCGTTATGTGTTAGAGTTATTCTTGGAATGTAAACACGGCGGCCTATAGCTACTCCAGTGATAATCCTTGCTTCTATTACATGGTTTAGCAACTGTGTGACTATTAATCGAGTTCCATTGCATAGACCAAGAGATAGGTTTATGTTTCGCAAGAGAATTATAGGGCAGTTTAATCTTAGTTGAAGTTGATGGGGTGGTAAGCCTGTAAATTGAAGAGAGTTGAGATATTCTTGAGGATATAGAAGCTCTGTGTCTTCAGTTCTAGAGCCATGTGATACGACAGTGTCTATGCTAAGGTACTCCTTAAATTCATTGGGATTTTTATCTAGTACCAGTTTATTTAGCTCATCAACCGTATCATTTCGTGGGCATACTATAGCTTTTTTTGATAGTTCAACGGGGTTTGGAATGTTAATTGTATCTGGATCGTAGATGAAGTCAATTAGAGTTTCCAGAGCATCTGCTGAATTTGGGATCAAATATTCTGCTGGTATTGAAACTTTCTTAGAATTGAGAGGATCCGCATTATCTAAAGTACCTATGCAACCATTTCCTATGTCTAGGAGCCATGAGGAGAATGATGAAATGCGCTTTCTTGTAAGTAAATCAAGATCTGGTCGTTCTAGACGCATGTTGACAGTCAATGTTGCAATTTGGAAGTGATGCCATAGGGTTGATCGTGGTAATGATAGGCCTATGGTTTGTGTTTTCGTAGCTCTACGCTTTATCGGTAGTGTTTGCCTGAAATCCCCTCCCAGTATGATTGACATACCACCAAAAGGCAAGTCCGGTTTGTTTAGTATGTCCTTAAGGCATCTGTCTAGTGCTTCAAGGCAATACCGTTCGCTCATTGGAGCCTCATCCCAAATGATAAGCGTTGTTTCCTGTAAAAGTTTACATAGGTTACTTCTTTTTGTTATGCTGCAAACAGACTTTTCGTTTAGGTTAATTGGTATGCGGAACCTCGAGTGTGCAGTTCTGCCGGACGGAAGAAGCAATGATGCTATTCCTGATGCTGCAACAGCAAGTACGACTTTTGCGTCTGATCTTAGAGCTGAAATGATGGTTGACCATAGGTAGGTTTTTCCTGTGCCACCGTGGCCATATACAAAAAGTAAAACTTGCTTATTTGATTGCAAAAGCGTCATAACATTCTCATATATACTTAATTGGGTTGGATGAAGCCCTTTATGTAGTCTCTCGTGTTCTTGTTTCAGCGCGTGCCTGTCATAGTTCTTTTCTTCCATAAGTAGTTTGTTTTCAAGCATAAGCAGAAGCTGTGGGTTTGGCAATGGTAGTCCATAAGTGGCTAATGATTGTGATGATGAGGAGGAGTTGGATTTAAGTAACAGCTGAAGCTCATATAGAACTTGCTGCTGTATATCGCTATCATTCTTTAGGTGATGCTGATAGATAAGGTCATGTGCCATTGTTAACCAATGTTTTTCCCAAAGTTCAAGAGGGTTGGACATTTCACAATACAGAAGCATGTGTGTGAAGAGAGAGCGTAGCTCGGGTGCAGTTGCCCATAACGATGCATCTTCAAATGTCAGCAACCATTCTCTGTTGTCTCCTATTAATCCAAGCCTTTCGCATGCAGCACGGTAGGTGTTTAGGCACTCACCATTAACGGTACGAATGTCGGCAAAGCTTTTACATCCTCTTTGGTGTGTTAACAATAAACGTAAGTAGAACACTTCACCACACGTTGGATGGATGTAGATTAGTCGGCCGACAGTTGGATTACGCCGCTGTGATCTACGTATCCAGAATTTGCCATTTGCATCCCAACGATATTCAGATAGGAAGTCAATGTATCGTAGATGATGTCCTGTTGGATCGATTCTGTTATTATATAGCCAGGCTGTTAATGTTGTTGTCTTTCCACATGGGTTTTTTAGTATCTCTTCCAATGTTTGGGAGTCATTGAATGTCAGAGTCTGCATGTTTTCTAGGTGGACGGTTAGTATTTGCACCGGTGGATCACGCTCATGTATGTTAAAACAAAGAATTCGCCAAGCGGCTTCGAATGGGCATATGAAACGACCGTCAACATAATTTTTTATCTCGTCAATATGAACTTCTTGTTGGCTAGATGAGCTCGCGTCAGGCTTCTCTTTGTTGGTGACAGTAAAACGTATGCGATCAGTCCCCTTAGAAATGTACTTAAATAGATACTTGATAAGCATGCTCCAGCCACAGTATTCTACATTTATATGGGCAGAATAACGCAAACAAAGTAATTTATTGTAAGGAACGACAAATCCGTTATCAATCTTGATTCGGTTTTTAACTACTGTAAAACCGTCAGAACGACGTCTGTAGAAAGCGTATCCTTTTTTATCCAATGAAGTTGATTCTTGGTAGTCTTTTGGATAGCCTTTGCTACATGTACCAGTCTCCATACATGATGAGTATCGGTTTAGCTCCCCACATGGCCCGTGTATCATCATGTCTGTGACAATCTTATACAGTTCTGGTTCTAATTCAGGATTTGGGATTTCAGCAGATATGTATTTATCTATGTCTTCCGGGTTTCTAATCTTATAAGGTTCTGTAACCCATATGAGTAGATGGCAGTGGGGCAGGCCACGTTTTTGGAACTCGATTGTGTGAACATCTGCGTTAGTATAGGAATTGTTAGTGAAGTAGTTGAAAGTGGATTATTTAGATAGTTGATTAAATAATATGTAAGAAGAATGTAGGATAGAACTTACGTGCGGTAACATGACCAAAGGGTGTTTCATCCTTTAGGAAGTTTATTAGCGATTTAACTTTCATACGGAATATCCTTGAAACAATTTCTGGTTTATCTTGAGGTTGCAGAAAAGGGAACTGAACCATATACCTTTGTATCTCTGGCCATTTAACATTACAGGTAAACGTAATGAAGTACTGTGGATTGCCATGTACACGGCATATTGCTAGTGCATCCTGATAGTGTTTATACATATATCGTGGACCACCGGTGAATGAAGTAGGTAAGTAGGTGCGTTTGCCCACCTGATGACCATGAGTATCACCTTGCTGAATAGCGTCATGTACACCCTGGAGTAACTCATTACGAAATTTGCTTTGGTTCAGACGGCAGTATTCGAGACGACTATGCTCCACTGATACGTATGCATCGACAATGTACTGCTGAAATAGACGACCTGCTTTTAGCAAAAGTGACTGGACATGAGGTCGTTGATGGATTTGATAACTATAGTACATACTCATGGTAACTTCTTTTTCTTTAGCATTTGTGGAGAGAGTCAGCTCTTTTGACCATCCACTTTCACCGTATGGAAAGAGAAGAGGATATTGTAATGACATATAGGAAGGATGTAACTTACTAATCCGCTTTGGACTGCCGTCCTTGTGATGGATTATGATGTCATAGTCAGATGCTGTGTACTCATTGCCATACACTATCGCACCTATAAAGCTAGCTGTAGGAGTTGTGTAACGCTGAGGATTTTGTGAGTTAAATAAGCATATGGAGAAGTCTGTAATATTGTGGCTTAGAGGTATATCACGGGCCATACGGAAAAGCCTTACCAATTGATTGCAACTTTCGAGTACACTCAGAATTGTTGCCAGTATTTCTGGTTTCAAAAGTGAACGCCCTTGTCTTCGAAGATGGAAAGTCTGTTGCGAAGTTCATTTGCCGTGTCATACACATAAAGTTGTAGAAAAGAAGGTTTTCTTCCAGGTGAAGGACAAATCGTACCAATAGTATGAGATATCTGCCCTTCAACTTTAAAAACAAAAGGGCCTGTTCCGTTGTTTATAGATTTGTCTACGAAAGCACCAAACGAAGTCATCGAGAAAACAGAATTATAGCGTCGAATGTTTTCAAGGAAATGAACGTTCGAGAAAAGTGGTATGAGTGGAGGAGGAGGTAAGTTATGTAGAGGCAAGCGTAACTTTCCATTTCGACAGCAATGACTATACCTAGGATATTCATTAGATGGGCGTGAAAGTAAACGTTCGTTGTACCAAAATAGAGCATTGCAATGTTCACAGGCTATTGTACAGTCGCCGGAGTCGACATACGATGAGGAGGAAGCTAAACGATTAGCCGCAAGAGTTGATCGCAAGTTTCTCTGTCTACCTGACTGAGAACCTAAAGCATTGTTGCTAGTTGAAGTAACCTTTTTCTTAGGAGGACGCATGTATATTCTAATGAATAGAACAATAGTAGATGCCGAAGTAATTTCTTTAAAAAAATATATACCTAAGCAAACTAAAGTGTAAAATTAACCTTATACTAAATGCATACTCTAAAGTTACTACACATTACTAAGGGTAAGTATGACATTTGTTAGTTAAAAAGTACAATGAAAGTTGGATGTCAACTAACCGGTTTGTTGGTTGAGGAAAGCATAGTTATCGTCCACTGGGAGTTCAATTGACTGTGGCTTACCTATAAGTACATTAAAATAACATTGGATGGTCATCTAATGTTATTTCCATAGATAAATTCTAAAAAAAAATTAAGGTAATATCCAAGTTACCTTACAGTTGTAAAGGAATTTATTTTGTATAATTATTAGGTTGTATACTAATATAGTGAAGAATCTCATGGGTACTAATTAGCCTTCTGTCAGCCAGTGACAATTTATGGACCAAGAAACCAAAAATGATTTCACATAAGATCATTGTAAAAGATTATAGTTCAATCATCTTTAACTACCCTTTACAATCAGACATGACTTTGGAAATCAATGGCTAATAAAATGTGAATGAAACAACCACCCAATTGTTGGATGTCAAAAGTTGTGTTTCAAAGTAGATCACTTGATTATGTATATATTAAAAAGACATAAATAAGCAACTATAAACTTGGTACTTACCTTGGAGAAGAAACTGGTGGAGATGATGTAAGAAGAAAGATGATGGAATAAGAAAGTAGAAAACCAAAAGAGTGCTATGTTGGATATGAGAAGTATTACACGTGTAAGCCAAATACCATATGCAAGTGTACTACTTTGCATGTGTGACATGTATGTTAACTTGTAACACACGTGTAGCAAATGTGTATGATAATGAAAGGATAGATGGCTGTATGTATATACGTTAGTGTGTATATATACATGCATCAGTAATTATAGCTTACAAAATCAACATAAATAATAGTTTATTAATTATGTTAATGATATCAAAATAACTAAAGCAAAATGGTTTTAAATGGAACCACTATATAACTAATACGGTTTAATTTTGTTTAGATGATCTTGTAAATGATGTTAGAAATTTATAAAGGATTGGTAGTCTAATGAAAGCAATATGTAGAAAATTTGACATGAAGATACCAGATACTAACTAAATTTCATATGTATAAACATGCTTGGGTGTTTCAAAAAACTAATAAATTGACTACCAATTCTATAGAGAAGATCACACCATAAGTAGATAAAGCCATACATTGATAGTGACAGTAGTTACATTAGCAAACATCCTTCAGATTATCTAGACTGCTATTACACAGCACTAAACCTAACAACCTTGATGACAGCATACGATAACCATTTACAAAAGACTATTTAACTTCTGTTGGTGGTACTAACATTTACAAAAGAGGAAACCAGTTGTCTCGATTACATCGTACAGACGATGACATCGGGTACATACATTACAAAAGCCCATCAAGGTTGGATATCTACATTACAAAAGACCATGAAGGATGCCTTCTACATAGGACCACTACACTTCGTCAACAAACAGAACCTTCGACTGAAAGTCATATGTCAGACATATCATCTGCCCAACTTCAATGCCATAACGCTTGACAAAGTTCTTCCATCCATCAATGGTGTACCTACATTGTAATAAATATGGAAGAATGGATTAGCAAAGTAAATGTTATGATATTCACATTAGAAAGATAATAATTAAAGTTGGTATACCTCCTATAGGTAACCATGTTGCTTTGTCCTCGCAGCTTGTACATCCGACCCCTTTCGTTCTCGTAAACGACACGGATTTTCATACCGTCGTAGAATTCTCCCAGTTCTGCCAACTTTGACGGCAACCTCTGCATAATATGTATATTAGGCCAATCATCCGTAATATAGAATATGTAAGGAACAGACGAATGATACTTACAAAATGAGAACGAACGGTAACAAAAGCTTGAAAAGGAACTAACTCCTCAGTTGAGTCATCACTAACAGTGCCTGGATTCATTGTGTTGGCTGCATAAACGACATTCAATGGTACGGGCATCGCAAGTATGTTTGTACCAGTCGGATCAGAAACATCCATGAAAAGAGTGGTATCATCTTCGAAGGTAAATTCCAGATAATAGTTGACCCTTAAAGTCTACAACCTGCCTCCACCCTTCAGTAATGTAGAAGTGGGCTCCAATCTTTTCTATCTTTACATACCAGAACCTACCATTAGTGAAGATCAAGAGAACACGTTCTGGAGGCACAGCATTACCGAAACGCCTCATTGCAAAGTCATGTGGTATTTGCTCTCAATTGAAAAAAAAAAAACATATCTAATAATTAGTTATTCATTCAATAAAATTACAAATGAATACAAATGAAAAGTATCTTTGGAGGAACTAACCAAAGTGTCAGATGGGCCATCAAAGAGCATAGTAGTAAAGCTTCCTGCCATCTGCATGTTTAAATTTTCATAAACAATAAGTAATCTTGTTGGTAAACGGCAAATGAAGTTTAAACTTTTAGGCCACAGGCCATTGTCATTTTCTACTTTTGAAATACCATACAAAATGCACAGCAAAAACCCCAAATGGAAAACACATATCCTACAACAGTTACTACAGCTGACAGACATAGAGACACCAATTTACAAACCCATCGCAAAATTGAGACTCGAAAATGTGAAAGACCCAAAAGCTTTGATGTACGCCGCCGCTGATGTACAGTAAAACTTTAATTTGATAACGGTAACAACGATCGGACATCATCTGTACACATGCAATGACACTGGTTTGAATGATAACACACCCAAAGTTACACACACAACTATGAACGCATATCCCCACATGCAAACGGTCATCAATAGAGTAACAAATGGGTAGAAGAAAGTAGATGTAAGCAACTCTACCAGTTAAAGACAAACGACAATTAATACTGCAGGTACCGTTAAAAGGAAGGTCTCAGTTTTTCCGGCGTACCTTCGGCAGCGAGATCAAATAGTCGGAGTCTCGGAGAACTGTTTCTTCGGAAGAGTAGAAGATGGATGGTCGGTTAATGTAATCTCTAAAGATTACTATGTGGCGTTAAATAGGCAGGTGCAAACACATTTAAACTGATTGTGGGCTTTTCGTTGGCCCGTATAGACCCATTAACGGAATGGGCTGTTGCAAGTCTATAGATATTCGAGATCCTTCGAAGCCCAAGTCAATTTACATAGGTACTCTTTATTTTATATATTTTTAGATAATATAATTAATATAGAATTAGCTTATTTGCTACAAAAAAAGATATATTATGTGAAAAATTAAGATTTATTTAACTAAAACAGCAATAATATTTTAAGAATTTTAATGAGTTCTCATAGCTAAGAGGATCCAATAGTGGGCTGTAAGTGTGTAACCAAGTAAAAAAGCCAAGGGTTTTGAAAGAAAAAATACCCATGAGCTTCAATTAACTTCACAAATTAAAACCTCGAGTTTCATTAAAATACCAAGTAAAAAAGCCAAGGGTTTTGGAAGAAAAAAATACCCATGAGCTTCAATTAACTTCACAAATTAAAACCTCGAATTTCATTAAAATACTAAACCTAAGTTCTAATACAATAGAGGCTTGAATGTTAATGTTCTTTTATCTAGGTACTGAAGCCTCAATTATTTTATTAAAATGCTAAACCTAAGTTCACTTAACGTTACAATTGAGGCATTTCCATGTGGTA
Organism: Deinandra increscens subsp. villosa; assembly: GCA_039602395.1. NCBI lineage: Eukaryota > Viridiplantae > Streptophyta > Magnoliopsida > Asterales > Asteraceae > Deinandra > Deinandra increscens. The sequence continues at coordinate 1,089,319 of JBCNJP010000024.1, read as the reverse complement.
ACTACCGAACTACTCTATGGTAGATTGTTAGCATTTTTTATATATAATGTAGAAACAGTAAAATGTATATTAAGAGGAAAAGAAAAGCGTTACATATATAAGACATCATAAGTATATTCGTTCAGTAAAATGGGCAAGAGGGAAAAAAGTAGTCGTGTGTAATTTCTTATATCATTAGGATGACAACTGTGAGAGGAAATCGGATAATAGTAACATGTTGGAAATGATAAGAATAACAAAAAAAATAAAGCTTCAGTAGAATATTTGATAATGTCTTTTGCAAATGAACAGACTATTATCCGTTAAAGCTTTAGTAGAACATTTTATCATGTCTTTTGCAAATGCATAGATCGTATACCTACAATTTTCAATGTCCATCGTTTGTCAATGGAATTATAATTGAAACTGTTGATACTAAATTTTATAGTATGTAAACATTCACATTTACTATTGTATATTTCATAGAATAACAACCATTACATATGTAAATCTAGATATCATTTCATATTAATTTAATAACAGGATCTGCATAACATATGGAACTTAGAGAAGGTGCTACTGTTGGCTATTGGTAGTAATCTAACCAACGACCATTTACAAAGTAACCAAAAACAGACCTAACAACAACCCAACAGTAGAACCATACGGCTACATCGTCCACTTTATTTATTTGCTAGTTACATATACCTATGAAGGACTCTTTTGTTGACAAAACACTGAAAATTCCTTCAATTAACTACATCATGTCCTTTATTTGTTAGCCACCTACACATATGGAGGACTCTTTTGTTGCCACATCACCGAAAATTCCTCCGGTTGTCTTTTCAAACTTCATGGTTTCTTGTTGCTAATGAGTGGACCATCGAACTCATCTGTAACAAAGAATGAACATTACCGTGTGAAAAAATTAATATACAACGAAATTCTATTGACACAAATAACACAAAGAATATATATATAATGATGAAAAGTACAATACCTTCGGTCCTTTGATGCTTGGCCGGTATCTTCCCTGCAGGAGTAGCAGGAGCAGTGAAAGGGAGGTCTTCCAATGGCAGTTTGTTGGCCACAGTTATAGCAGATCCTTTAACTTCTAATGTCTGTTGAATATGAGCATCATCATTCTGTCTCATACAGAAACTGAAGATTTTCTCCTTGCCTATAAGAGCTAACATCGGCTTTGGGACAACCTTCGGATCCGTATAGCCCTCTCTTACAACCAACGTCTCACAGTCAATGCCAAGGATCTGAGCCATTGCGCTGTCAAAGAAGACAACGGGAAGACTTGACTTGCCACTATAGAGAGTCGCATTCACACAGTACCTATTAGCAATATATAATTAGTCACAATGTATAATAAAAAGTTAAAGGTAGTACATTTTACAGATAAGTAATCTAGTGAAGCCCATACCTATACGTAGGCTTGTCAAGGTAACCACAATGTTTACATATAAGACGACCCTCTTCATAGCGAACAGTATCATTACACTGAGGACCCGGGCATCTACTACTGTACCATGTACGATATCCATGGATTTCCTTTATAGCAGCTATACATGCAAACCTGTGATTCTGTTCCTTAAAGAGTAACATATAAGAATACTCTGCGTCAATAGTAGTCTAAAAAAGACTCTTTATACACGAAAACTCTTACATGAACTGAGGCTGGATCTTTTGAAAGTACATTTGCAATAGTAGTGATATTCGATCTTATGTCATCCTCAGTCTGAAAACCAAATGAGATAGTATCTTTCTTTGGTATATCCTTTAGCCTATATGATTTTCATAAGTAGCAGATGTTAAGTAATAAATCAGAAATCAGACCTAAATCAGTAAAGATAATATTAACTTTACCTCTTTATATTCTCAGCATATCCCTCAATTGCGAGATCAACATCGATAGTTGTAGCAGAAGTAGATTCCAGTTGGAGGCTGTCTGTAATGTTGTATGTTACAACAATAACATCTTTTAGATTTAAATGGAAATGATTATATACATACAGCTTCAAATCTAATATGCAATTCAATTAATATACAACTATAATCTTACCTTGAAACTTAGTTATCTTCAAAGAACTTACTGCTACAACTTTCCCAGGAGCAACAACATTTGCATACGTGTAAGCGATGTTCTCCCACAAAGTAATCTCGATAACTTTCTCACTAAGTTTTTAAAAAATTAAAAGAAAAAAGACTATAAAGAAGTGTCATTTACACACATAATGTATTGTAATACATAGATCATTGGCAATCACTACCTTTCATCTATCACCCACATCTTCAACATATTACTATCCTTCCTTTTCATAACAGTACTACAGTTCTCAATCCTGCACAGATAATCTGAGGAAAGAGAGGAGTATAAACACAAAATTAGTCGCCATATAAATCACATAAATCAGAATGTTTAAACACAAAAAGAGGAACCATAAACAGCCGATGGAAATGCAAACCTATGAGAAACTCAATCTGCTCAGACTTCTCCTTAAGATCTTCATTACGAATGAAATTGAAATATTGCTTTGGAATGTCACTGACATCAACAGGCTGGAAAACAGTCCTATCACCTATAACAATTGTAGCCGGCGCGTCTACAACTTGACAAAAACCCAGCGGTGGGTCAATGACGTATCCAGTAACACGATAACAACGATAAAGGAAAACCTGTGAATCAAGTCTTTTTTTCCTAGTGTCGACTTTGGCCTCAACAGCATGGCCCTATCAAAAGAAAACAAACAACACATTAACATGGAATCATACGTGTATTGTTAATGAAACCTGTAAACTGTTACTAACCTTAGAATCCGTAAACAGGTAGAATAGCTTCCGTTTCTCCCTTGGATTCCACTGAACAGAGTATTTTCTAATCACACGTACAGTGATCGGGATAGGTGCTTTAAAAGGAACCAAATCTTGTATTCCCTTGTCTTCCATCTCCTGTTAACCTAAAATTTATACAAACAGAATGTCAGAAACCCTCTACCAAAGATCAATCGGTGATTTAACAGCAGAGTAAACCCAATTATTATGGCCCAAACAGAAACCCTACCGAAAATCGAATCAGACAAACAAATCGACAATGGATAGAGAATATACCAATCGAAGCCTCGAGAGTAAAACGCAGTAGAAGATTTGCAACCGGCATGTGTTAAATACTTAGGATTTCCGTCCTAAAAATTGCCACGTATATGAAACGTGGTAGAAGATGAATGAAGGGGACACTCATTTGTGTCTAATACCTGCCATTTGTAAATAAAATGACAGCAATTAGGGGTAATACAGCTGTCATCATAAAACTATGGGCTTTATAAAGTGGGCAGGAAAAAAAAAAACACAGAAATGAAGTTTCGAACCTGGGTTCTCTTGGGAAAAAGGTAGGTACGAAACCACCAAGGCAGCATATGATATGTAACCTTTGCTGCAAAAGAAATGTACAAATACAGTAAATCTGTCCAGCATGCGAAAAAAAAAATATAAACCAGATTAACACGTGCCACGTGGCAGTCTACATGCTCGCCAAGTGTTATGAACAGTATATATATAGTGTACACGTCAGCGATTCCAAATGATATATATATAATAATAATAATAATTGAAATTGTAATTATAATAATAATAATAATAATCCAATTTCTGTTATGTTAACTTTTTGATGATAATGAGTGCCTAATCTATCATTGATCAACCCTGTGATGTACTAGGATTAGTTTAGGGTTTATGATTTCTTGTGTTTAACTTTTTTTTTGTTTGAACGGCATCGATCAGGCGACCTTGCATGTTCTCACGTGTAAACCTATTCTTGCGGGGCTATGTCCAAGGTCGATTACTCGGACCTCCGTGAGAACCAAGACACCCCTTCCTAAAGCTTTCTCCTGACAGAAACCTCCTTCTAGAACCACATGGGGTAACTGTTATAACTATGTGTGTAAGTCATCTTCTTATTGGTGAGTGGACGACAAATCTGTTTGTTTATTTAGCTCATTAAAGATTCAAAATTTTTTTTATTTTGATATTGCTTAATCGTTAAATGGTAGCTTAACTGTTAAGTAGTAATCAACTTCTTTCTTACAATTGACTTGCACAAAAGCAACATTCTAGTGGGGGCTCTTAATTCAGTTTTGAATCATTAAGTAGCACCGCTTGATTACTTGGATTTATGTGAATACTTCATGTCATGTTAGATTAATAATCAACTTGTGTCTATGTAACGATTTTCTAATAATCATGTCAAGTTTTAATTTCACTATCTGTTGCTAACATGAGGCTCTTTGATCTTGATCACTTTTCAAACTCACACTCAATTTCCAAATTTACATTTTTGTGCATTTTAATTACTTTTTCTAAAGTTGTTTTCAGTTTCAAAAACCAAACCAACAATTTTAATTTTCCTTTTGTAGTTAACTTAGTTAAATAGTCAATTACACGTTATTAATTTTCCTTTTCAAGTTTACCATTTAGAAAAACAAAAGTATAACTATTTAAATTATAGGATTTTTAGAGAATAGGATTTTTAAAATGAAGACTCTCTACTTCATATCGGTCGTCTCTTATAAAAAACTAGTAACATTTATTTTTGATAATGTTCACATGGTCTTCGTGTATTTTTTTTTTTGGAACAGCGGTATGAATATATTAAAACAAGCTCAAAAGAGCAAAGAAATTACAAATAAAGGATAGGGTTGATCATCCAATTGTTCCAGTTTATCGCAACCTTATGACATCTATTACTAAACCATATAAAAGACGAGTAAATGATCGAATCGAATAAACCACCGTTCCAGACTTTGCTTGGTTGAAAAATGTGAGCGTTTCTATTCTTCCAAATCGTCCACCAAAAGGTGTAAGTAATCGTATGAATGGCGTCCTTTTTGATCCTAGAGATATGCAGGGCTTCGATTTGAGCATGAACCGAGTTGGGGTTTGAAAGGCAAACCTCATCCAACTGAAGCCAATTCTTCAATCTGTGGAATAATAAACGGGAGACGGAGCATTCCCCAAACACGTGGATAGAGGATTCCACATAATCATTGCAAACGGGACATAGGATATTCTCAATCTCCATCCCTCTTTTGGATAAAATTAGACGGGTTGGAAGGCGATCAATAAATAATCTCCAAGCGAAAATATTTACTTTCTTAGGCACGTATCTCAACCATCGCGTGACAATGTCGCCAACCGGAAGATGAACTCGATCAATGTAGACCCGCAGCGATCTTACCGAGAACTCAGTGTCGCCATCAAGATTCCAATCCCAAGAGTCGATGTCGTTATTGAGGTTTATGTCTTTAAGAAGACCCATAAGCTCAGCATATTGAGCCTCCTCTCTACCTCCTCTAATGGGCCTGCGCCATTGCCAACACCAATTATTATTAGCCCAATAGTCATGGATTGTATTATCTTTACCCAAAGCAAGAGCAAAGAGCCGAGGAAACCGAGTTTGAAGGGGACGCCTTTCAATCCAAACGTCCTTCCAGAATTTGACCGAATTTCCGTTACCAACCTTCAACCGAATCACATTAGGATCGACTTGAAATTTATTGTGGCACTCCTCCCAAGACTTGACGATTCGAGTCCATGTTGTCGAAATTTTAGAGTTCATCTCAACTATGCTAGAACCATGAATAGCCTTAATAATCTTAGTCCAAAGACTATCATTGTGCTTCACAAATCTCCACTTCCACTTGTAAAGTAAAGCCTTATTCATAGCCAAAAGACTACCGATATCTAACCCGCCATGATCCTTGCAAGCTAACGTATGTTTCCAACTAATCAAGGGGGGCTTTTTAACATCTTCATCAACACCCCAGAAAAACTTGCATCGAATTGACTCAAGGAGCGAATTGACCTTCGAAGGGAGGGGAAAAAGCGAGAAATAATACGAGCCAAGGGACCCTAACACAGAGGTTACAAGAGTAGATCTTCCGCCGATGGACAAAAGTTTACGTTTCCAATTGCTTAATCTTTTCTGAAACTTGTCGAAAATATTGTTCCAATTTGAAACCCGACACATGTTTGCACCCACGGGAATACCAAGATACATAAAAGGAAGTTTACCCGGTTTACAACCTCCAATTTTAGCAACCCGGTTGACTTCATCCGAAAGAATACCAATACCGTATAGAGATGATTTTTGAAGATTAATGGCAAGACCCGACGCCCGATGGAAAGTATTGAGCATCGCTATAATGTTGATGACATTGTCAACCGACCATTGACCAAGAAAAATAGCGTCATCAGCGTAAAAGAAATGGGAGAGAGCAACATCCTTTATCCGAATACCACAAAAGAACCCTGCATCCACAGCATCTTCAACAAACACATGAAGTCCTTCCATGATCAGGATGAAGAGAAAAGGAGCCAACGGATCACCCTGTCTGAGACCCCGTCCAACAGTGAATTCGGAAGTTGGACTACCGTTGACAAGGATGGATGAGCGAGAAGAGGATAGACACGTACGAATCCAACACCTCCACTTCTCACCAAACCCCATGAACTCAAGCATAGAATCTAAATAATTCCATGATACGGAGTCGTAGGCTTTAGCAAAATCAATTTTAAACATCAACATTTTCTTCTTTTTGTGAGAAAACCAATCAATGATCTCGTTCAAAGATAGAGGACCATCCAGAATTTGTCGGCCTTTGATAAATGCAGATTGCTCTTTGCTAATAATTTGGTCCATAACTTTTGCCATACGGTTAGCAAGGATCTTGGATATGATCTTGTACTGAACTCCAACCAAACTGATCGGGCGATAATCGGAGATAGACACTGGACTTTGAACTTTGGGAATAAGAGTGATAAAAGAAGCGTTGCAGCCTAAAGGAATGATGGACCTTTCAAAAAACTCAGAAACGAAAGCCATGATATCATGCTGCAGGATATCCCAATATTTCTTTATAAAACCAAACGAGAACCCATCAGGTCCCGGAGCCTTGTCGCTACCACAATCCCATATAGCCATCTTAACTTCATCAATGGTAGGATAGGATTCAAGAGCAATCCGAGAATTATCCTCTAGGCAATGGAAGCGTTGACTTCGATAAGTAAGTTTAGGTTCATGACCACTTTGAAATTTCTCAGAAAAAAATTCCAAGAATGCATTTTTAATAACACATGGGTTTTCGATCCAATCACCGTCAATTTTCAGACCATGAATGGCCATCTGACGTCTTTTCTTGTTGATGGTCCCGTGAAAGAACTTGGAGTTTTCATCACCAAACTCCCCCCATTTAAATTTTGCTTTCTGAGCAAGGTCCTCAAGCATAGGTTTTTCCAACTCTTTGAGACGCGACATGAGATTAACACGTGTTACGCCCAAATTATCATCAGCAGTGCCATCTTCCAAGGATTTTTCAATATCACCGATTTCTTTTTTGATGCCAGAAATGATAGCATTTGGGTCCGGTCTCTCTTTTCTCCACCTTTTGATCCTTTCTTTTAGACGTTTGAGTTTATCTTTAAAAATGATGAGCTTGGAATCATGGTGATATGGTTCCCTCCAGGACTCAAGAAAGATGTCATTAAACTCTTTATCACCAAGCCACGAATTATAAAACTTGAAAGGAGTAGGTCCGAAATCTTTATGCGACTGCCGAAGAAGAATGGGACGATGATCCGAGATGGTACTGTCGAGGGCCACGACCTCGAGATGATTTATCAAATTGAACAACGTCGGGGAGATGAGGAATCGGTCTAGCTTGCTCGCGTTCCTCCCTTTCGGGTCCATGCGAGTAAATTTGTAACCTCCCATAGGAGGATCAACAAGAGCTCCGTTAGATATGAAGTTATTGAAATGAGTGGCGTTGGCACGAGAAAACGAAACCCCCATTTTTTCATTTTCATCTCTTACCGAATTAAAGTCTCCAAAAATAATATAATTGCCCGGATTTTGATTCATAAAATCTGAAATGATTTGCCACAAGGTGCATTTCTGGGATTCTAATTGAGGCGCATACACATTAACCATGAAACAATCGATAGAATAGTTGATCCACGTACCCTTAATGATGAGAGTATGGTCAAGAAGAACAGTTTCAATTTTCTTAAACATCACAGGATTCCAAATAGAAACGATCCCCCCGGAGGCTCCATTAGACGGAGAAAAATCACACTCAAATTGAAAATTACCCCATAGCGATTTGATGCGTCCCATGTCAAAAGTTTCCATCCTCGTCTCTTGCAACCCTAAAAAGCTAACACGAAGATTATCCAAGATTTTGCTTATCTTTTTTTGTTTTTTAACATGAGGCTCCTTGATCTTGATCACTTTTCAAACTCACACTCAATTTCCAAATTTACATTTTTGTGCATTTTAATTACTTTTTCTAAAGTTGTTTTCAGTTTCAAAAACCAAACCAACAATTTTAATTTTCCTTTTGTAGTTAACTTAGTTAAATAGTCAATTACACGTTATTAATTTTCCTTTTCAAGTTTACCATTTAGAAAAACAAAAGTATAACTATTAAATTATAGGATTTTTAGAGAATAGGATTTTTAAAATGAAGACTCTCTACTTCATATCGGTCGTCTTCTATAAAAAACTAGTAACTTTATTTTTGATAATGTTCACATGGTCTTCGTGTATTTTTTAAATTTTGAATAACTTTTATTGTCTTCGGAAGATTGAGGGGAAGTAGGATTTATGGCATGGACTATGATTATGAGTGCGCGTTGGAGCGTTTTTGGGATGTTACTCCAGACTTTGACTTCAGCGGTTTCACTAACAAGGACACCGCCCCCTAAAGCCCAACATGTTTTGACGAGTGCCATGTTTTGTAAAATTGTGCAGGAGATGGAAGTTCAATTTGACATGACCTTCAGACAAAAAACCGTTTTTGGATGTCTACGAGTGCCACATGCCGCCCAAGATTTCCTCCAGGTTATCCCTATTGACGGGTTGGGCCATCACATGTCACCGATGGAATACCGTGTTGTTCTCAAATACCGCCTTATAATTCCCATTTTCCGGACAGATGAGAAATGCTCCGTTTGCCGCAAGGCGTGCTTAGATTCGTTTGGGGAGCATGTCGTCCATTGCAGAGAGCTCCCCGTGTTCAAATATCGACACGACTTGGTTAGGGATGTTCTCTACGACATATTCAAGCGCGCGAGGATTTCGGATAAGAAAGAAGCTTCGGTCAACATGGTGGGTCAGGCGGCTTGTAAAGCTCCTACGAAGAAAGTGAACAAGCACGAGAAAGTTTGCCTTAAAAATCAACATGTGTTTGTTCCTTATGCTTTTGACACCTTTAGGTTCCTCGCCCCTGAGGCCGTTAAAACTCTGAGTAGAGTCCAAGGGGTCATACATGGTAATGTTGTGAACCCTAGTTCTATGAATTATGTTTTCACACGGCTTAGTTTTGTTATTCAGAAAAGTTTGGCGGTGTAGCTTGTTGCCCGCCTCTCTTGCATGTTAGGGTGATTTGTATTTTGGATCCTCTTTTGAAACTTAAAAAAAAAAATTGACATGCCTTAAGTATTTGTTTAATTTTACTAATCGAAATGCATTTACGAGTTTTTTTTAACAACCAATCGATTAGAACAAGAAAACTAGCAAGGAGCTAGTCAAATACAAAGAGCATAAAAAGACAATCTACACCAACTTTCCAAGAGATATTACATAATTTACTCCTAGTGATAATTCAAAGATATGAGATCGCCTTTATGTTTTCCACCAACGTCTCCAGAGTTGCCCTTTTGTTCTTAAAGGTGCGGTCGTTACTTGCCTTGCAAATACATTAAAGAAAAGTAATCAAAATACCGAGAAGCGCCTTTTTTACCTTTGGTTTTTCTTGACAGCCCTCGTGGGCTCTAATCACGTCCTCCATCTTCACAAACCGAAGGTTGTGAGCTTTACACCAAGCTAAAATCGCGGCCCAAACCTTTCTAGCCCACCTGCATGAAATAACCATGTGGTCCGCCGACCCCGGTTCCCAGAAACAACAGGATCGATAAAGAATCGAAATGCATATACGAGTAGCAAGGACCTAACTGTAGCAAAGAGTCTTAAGACATGAAATTAATTTTACCGCTAAACTAGTAAGTCTTACTAGTTTAGCTATCACTTTAGCATTTAAGCTCGATTTTTATAGGACAAGAAGCGTATACGTCATTACTAACATCACTCTAAAGAAGAAAATACAACCCCATAAATAGTGCTTCGTGTGTGTTGCTTTATGATTTGTTTATTTTATCTTTTTTTCGTGTCGCTTTTTTCATGGTTATATATTATTTATTTGTTTTTTTTAACAGCAAACTACACCACTTCTACTCTATCACAAATTACAAATAAACATTCCACTTCAGTTTGAATCTAAGATTTTCACCAAAAAAGCATAAGCCTCTTACTAGTAGATTTAGACCTACGTGGCATTTTAGGTTTTATTTAACATCATACCATGTGAAATTCATTTAGTTAATTGTTTTTTTATCCTAAGTTTCTGTGCTCTAACACGCAGATGATTAAACACCAGTTACCTTATAAAAGATAGAATGTTTTAGATTTATAAGTGGTGGTTGAAAGTTTTGGGCAAATTGTATATTAATAATCTTTAAGTTTTATCGATTGGCAGACATTAATCCTAAATAACGAAATGTTTGCTAGCAAGCCTAACTTTTAACATATATTCCTATAACGATCCCTGACTAATAAAAACTTAACGATGTTAGTTTTTTGATGAAACATTGAATTTAAGTAATCCCAAGTTTCATCAATTGGCCGACAATAATCTCATGTTTCATAAAATTATCAATTGGCCGGCAATAATCTCAAATTTCATCAAAAGACTAAAGCCGTTAAGTTTCTGTTTGTCAGGATCGTTGTATGAAAATAGGTTTTAAGTTGGGCTTGGTAACAAACATTTCGTTAATTACTTGGGGTTAATGCTGATGAATTGATGAAACTTGAGATTGTTTAAATCCAACTTGGCAAGGTTGTTGAGTTTTTATCATCTTCGAGTAGGTTAGATACGTAATTTGGAACTCGTCACACAAATGGTAGTTAGATTAACAAACCCGTTTCATCAATTTGATTCTTAGACAACGACAACTTGGAATTTATAGCGGATACTAGTGTTTGAAAACAATTACTCTCTTGTAAGTTGGTGCATATTTCTATTCTTTCAAATCTTGATGGATATATCTTGTCGACCATCAATCATTAATGTTGTATTTTTGTTAATTATAATTGAAGTTTATTTATGAGATAATTAGCTTTTGGAATTCTATGTTTATACCATTAACCTTACCACTATCGATTATCACCTATGTTACTTTCAAATTTCAAAAATTAACTTTTTTAACTTCAATTAATAACTTACAAACGCAATCCTCAAATGCATAAGAACTTAACCCTATCAGCCTACTTATTTAGTCTATAATGTCTACGATGACCTTCTAGAGATCCGTTTCCACAACGCTTTGCTTTTAGCTTTCTCGGGTTTCAATTACTTATCATGTGAGTAATTATTGCTCCTTTTCATTTTTCATTTTGGGATGCAACATGTATCCGATATCAATCATGTTTTCAACTGTTTTTCAAATTCAAATGCATATGTGCTCTATGTGTAGACTATATATATATATATATATATATATATATATATATATATATATATATATATAAGTGTAGACATGTAGACACCCTATTTCACCATTAGATCTCTTGATCTAGTGGTTGTGATAATTTCACTTTTTTCCTTTTTCTCCTTTTTCTAATTGTTCAGAGCATTTCACATGTGAAAAGAGCTATTTCACATGTGAAAGTGTCTACAATGAACCTCACCCTATATATATATATATATATATATATATATATATATATATATATGTGTGTGTGTGTGTTATGTGATGTCTAGTTGATTTGTTATTTATGTGGATTTCGATGGTTATCAATTGCATAAACATTAACATTATTGCCTATGGTGCAAATATAGATCTTTTGGTTGACCGGTAATTGGCGTTGGGTGTTTGTTCCCTAATTGTCAAGGCTTGTTTATGCTCGCTTTCAAGTTGTCATTTCACTAGTACTTAGGTTTCACATATTCATACATACGACACGTTAAGCATGTTTTCAACTATATGTATGTATCAAACTTGTGGTTACTCACCAACTATTTATAGTTGACCCTTTTTATTTTATACATGTTACAGACTACGTTGATGATATCAAGTTGTTATCACATTGGATTTCTGGACCTAGTTAAATAAGATGGCTGTATTATTTTAAAATTGTTTCATATGTTGTATAATTTTAATGTTATCAATGAAATTCATTATTTATCAGTTATTGCCACTAAATTAGTTGTCATGCACTTTTGAATCTAATCATGCCTCGACGAATTCTGCCGTCGGTGGAGGTGTGATAGAAATATTATTGTTTGATGTGATATCTATCTATATGTGTAAGAGAGATAAAATCATTAAAATTTCATTATATACGAGTAGTCTTGTCAACCTGTAATTTTAGGCAGTGGTCATAAAACTCGACTCAGATTTGAGCTTAAATTCCAGCTATTTAAGAGTTACCAAGCTAACCCAAGCTTGTTTAGTTTTGATCTCGAGGCTACGTGAAAGTTGGCTTAGCCTGCCCGCGTAGAGGTGCACATCGGAACCGGTTCCGGGACCGAAACCGGAGAACCGAACCGGAACCGGTCCGGTCCCAGACTCGAAAAATTAGAACCGGTCCCGGTCCCAGAAAAAACCGGCGGTTCCGAACCGGTTTCACCTTTCAGCCCCAGAACCGGTCCTAGAACCGGTCCTCCCAGAACCGATCCCATAGAACCGGTCCCGGAACCGGTCCCAACCGGTTCTAACGGTACTTTGACTACTTTCAAGTATGTGCAGATTTTTGCAGCCTTTCTTCAATGCTTTTGGTGTTTGGACTAGCCTTTCTTCAATGCTTTTGGTGGTAGGTTTGGACTAGACTTTTATTAATGTATCCTGTTTCCAATTCTTTCTCCATTTGGACTAGACTATACATAATACATTTATGATCAATCAATTAATTAGACTATACATTTATGATCAATCAATTAATTTTGCAGCCTTTCTTCAATGACCCGTTTTTTTTGCCTTTCACCCCCAAAGACAACTTTCCAACTTTTTATATATACCATCATATATACTTGGTTTATTACAATACATGCAATCAAAGATTCAAAAAAATCACTACAAAGTTCTCATTTTCAATCTCTTTTTGTTGTTATGGCTAACCCAAGTGAAGCATCCGTTGGAGCTGGGGAAGGTGCGGGTTCAAGCATCTATGTCGTGAGGGTGAAGGAAACAACAAGGAAGAAGGACCCTTGGGCACATTTCGACTTATGCGAAATGTCGAACGGGCCGGACAAGGCGCGTTGTCATGCATGCGGGAATCTTTATGAGGCGGGGGCAAACTCTAGTTTGAGGAAGCATTTGAGGCAATCATGTAGCGTGTTGAACGCTAACCCGGCTAAGGATCAAGCGCAAATGGGTACGAAGGGAGAAATATTCAATTTCGATTTGAGTATCGTTCGTGACCGAATGGCAAAGTTCGTTATCCAAGAAGCTCTTCCGTTTGATCACTTCGATAACCCTCGCCTAACAAGTTTGATTCGGGAAACTCTACAACCTCGATACGCCCAAGTAAGTCGCACAACGCTTAGGCGTGATTGTTTAAAACTTTGGGAAGTTGCAAAAAAAGATTTAATTGCACTTTTTGAAAACTTGCAAACCGGTGTGAACTTAACAACCGACGTTTGGTCGGCTCCACACAATTTACCGGAGTCGTACCTATGTGTTACCGCTCATTATATATGTCCTTCTTCATGGCAAATGATGAAACGTACGGTTGCGTTCGAATTGTTTGGTTATCCTCACACGGGGGAAAATGTTTTCAAACTATTGGATTATGTAATCCGAACGTTTAAATTGGAAACCAAAGTTTTTTCTATGTCTTTTGACAATGCTTCCAACAACACGTCGGCGGTTGAAAAATTAAAACTCAAATATCGACCAACTTGCAACGGGGTTTTTTTTTTTCATTTGTTGTGTGGCTCATATTATCAACTTGGTGGTTCAAATGGTTTAAATGTTGCACAAGTTAGTGTTTTTAGAGAACAATTCAAAAGCATGTTACGTTCCATCTTTAAACAAAGTCGAGCAAGATATATGAATTACCGGAAATTGTGTAGCGATACGAATTCGGTTTGTCTTGGACCGAATTGGGACGTTCCTACACGTTGGAACTCAACTTTTAAAATGTTTCAAAGTGCTTTAAGACAAAGGGATACTTTAAAACATTTTCATGAGCGACTTGAATCTCGTGGTAAGGCTACACCATTTCCGGACGAGGGTTGGGTTTGTATTCAAGAAATGTGCGAATTGCTTGATGTTTTTAACACCGCAACTACACAACTTTCGGGTGTTTATTATCCGACAAGTTCTTTTGTTCTTCACAACCTTTTCTTGATGGCAAAAAAGTTGTGTGAGTTTGAGTTTAAAAATGATATGTTCCATTCCATGGTGGTTCCAATGAAAGAAAAGTTTAAGAAATATTTTAAAGAGATCCCGGCCGTTTTCACTTGTGCGGCATTCTTGAACCCGTGTTACAACGTTACGGGTGTTGAAACGGTCATTGATAGGATATGTTCCTATTTGAGTTTGTATGAAGAAAATCCAAATTTCGCCAAAGAAACCAAAATGGCTTTTCACACATCTATTCAAAACATGTTCGATGCTTATTTGGTTCGTTATGGTCCAACAACACAAGTCCATCACTCGTTCGCAAGTAGTTCGAGTATGGACCCGGATGATTTGTATAATATGTTTCGTGTTGAAAATACCAAACGTCAAAGAGGAAGCACCCCAAGTAGTGAGCTTGGGAGATATAGTGGGACGGATTTTTTGGCCACTATGACTCGGGAGGAGTTTGATCATTTCGACATCTTGGCTTGGTGGAAAGGAAAAGAAGCTCAATTTCCTATCCTTTCCGCTATGGCCCGGGATCTACTTAGTGTCCAAGCTTCTACGGTGGCTTCCGAATCCGCTTTTTCTCTAAGTGGGAGGGTCTTATCGTTGAGAAGGACGAGGCTAACTCCGGCTTCGATCGAGATGTGCATTTGCCTAAAGGATCATTTGGATGCGATGAAACGTATACAAAATGAATCGACTCTTGAAGATGAAACTACACTTGAAGATAGGCTTCACATAAACGAGATCGAGCTCGCAACAAACAATCAACTTGGCGATGAAGAAGCTCTTGATTTGACGATTCGCGTTGGACCAAATAGTTCGGATGAAGAGTGAAGCTTGAAGACATGAAGAGTTGAAGACAAGAAGACATGAAGATTTGAAGACGTTTAGAAGTTTGCGGTTGAAGACTTGAAGACGTTTTAGAATAATTATTTCCTATTTCGTACTTGTTATTTGTATTTCGTTATCGTAACCGAACTCGTAACCCGATTGTAGTTGTATGTTTTTTTAAGTTAATTAGTAAAAAAGTTGAATTTGCTTTAATACTTGTTATGTTATAGTTTTTATTTTTGAGTAAAAAATGTAAATCATTGAAAAAAAAAAGACCAAAAACATCACAGTGGCAAAATGAGCAAACAAGTGAAGCAAACATTGGCAAAAAAATTCAGCGCCCGGTTTTTTGGTGGAACCGGTTCCCAGAACCGGTTAAAGCAGAACCGGTCCCAGAACCGAACCGAACCGGTTCTTCTGGTCCCGGATATTTTGAGTCGGAACCGGTCCCAGAACCGGAACCGGTTTACAGCAGAACCGGTCCTTTGACCGTTGACTGGAACCGGAACCGGTTTAGAACCGGAACCGGTTCTCAGAAAAAACCGTTATGTGCACCTCTATAGACCGCCCACCGATAGAGAGAAGCTTACTATTCCAACGGGATAGCCGATTTCTAAATTTCTCAATAATAAACTCCCACCCCGCCCGCCGAGAATAATTACCACCAATCGGAATACCCAAGTAATTAAAAGGGAAACCCTCATTTTTACACCCCATGATTCTAGCCATACTTTTAACCTCGGCACCACCAACGCCAATGCCCATAATAGAAGATTTTTTTAGATTAATTTTCAAACCCGAGGCCAAAAAGAAGCAATTGAAAACATTAACCATATTAACCAAGTTAATTTTCTCCCATTCTCCAAGAATAATAACGTCATCCGCATAGAAAAGATGAGAAATCACCAAATCATCACACTTAATACCGCGAAACATACCAGCCGAAACCACTTCTGAGATCGCTACATGAAGGCCCTCCATGGCTATAAAAACGAGGTCCATTCTTTCGTGGTGGAATTTTTGATTAAAAACGAGGTCCATTCTTTCGTGGTGGAATTTTTCATGACTTCTTTCATTTCCGATTGGGTGCAACTCGTCGTTTTTCACTTTAATTCCGAAATCCTCGGATCCGGTGGTAATTAATGACTTTCGTCCGATGAGCCTCATCGGGATGCAGTATAAAATCATTTCCAAGTTATTGGCAAACAGATTGGCTCGCGTGATCGATGGGATTATTAGCCCGGAGCAATCGGCTTTTATAAAAGGTAGACAGATTATGGATGGTCCTCTCCTTTTAAATGAGCTCACAGATTGGTATAAAAAGAAGAAGAAGAAATTGTTACTTTTTAAAATTGATTTCGCCAAAGCTTATGCATTATATGGGGTTCGGGTCAAAGTGGATCGGTTGGATTAGGGCTTGTCTTGTCTCTTCACGTGCGTCGGTGTTGATCAATGGGAGCCCGACTAAGGAATTCCGGTTGGAGCATGGTCTTAGACAAGGAGATCCTATGGCTCCTTTCTTATTTATTATAGCCATGGAGGGCCTTCATGTAGCGATCTCAGAAGTGGTTTCGGCTGGTATGTTTCGCGGTATTAAGTGTGATGATTTGGTGATTTCTCATCTTTTCTATGCGGATGACGTTATTATTCTTGGAGAATGGGAGAAAATTAACTTGGTTAATATGGTTAATGTTTTCAATTGCTTCTTTTTGGCCTCGGGTTTGAAAATTAATCTAAAAAAATCTTCTATTATGGGCATTGGCGTTGGTGGTGCCGAGGTTAAAAGTATGGCTAGAATCATGGGGTGTAAAAATGAGGGTTTCCCTTTTAATTACTTGGGTATTCCGATTGGTGGTAATTATTCTCGGCGGGCGGGGTGGGAGTTTATTATTGAGAAATTTAGAAATCGGCTATCCCGTTGGAATAGTAAGCTTCTCTCTATCGGTGGGCGGTCTATAGAGGTGCACATAACGGTTTTTTCTGAGAACCGGTTCCGGTTCCAGTCAACGGTCAAAGGACCGGTTCTGCTGTAAACCGGTTCCGGTTCTGGGACCGGTTCCGACTCAAAATATCCGGGACTAGAAGAACCGGTTCGGTTCGGTTCTGGGACCGGTTCTGCTTTAACCGGTTCTGGGAACCGGTTCCACCAAAAAACCGAGCGCTGAATTTTTTTGCCAATGTTTGCTTCACTTGTTTGCTCATTTTGCCACTGTGATGTTTTTGGTCTTTTTTTTTTCAATGATTTACATTTTTTACTCAAAAATAAAAACTATAACATAACAAGTATTAAAGCAAATTCAACTTTTTTACTAATTAACTTAAAAAAACATACAACTACAATCGGGTTACGAGTTCGGTTACGATAACGAAATACAAATAACAAGTACGAAATAGGAAATAATTATTCTAAAACGTCTTCAAGTCTTCAACCGCAAACTTCTAAACGTCTTCAAATCTTCATGTCTTCTTGTCTTCAACTCTTCATGTCTTCAAGCTTCACTCTTCATCCGAACTATTTGGTCCAACGCGAATCGTCAAATCAAGAGCTTCTTCATCGCCAAGTTGATTGTTTGTTGCGAGCTCGATCTCGTTTATGTGAAGCCTATCTTCAAGTGTAGTTTCATCTTCAAGAGTCGATTCATTTTGTATACGTTCCATCGCATCCAAATGATCCTTTAGGCAAATGTACATCTCGATCGAAGCCGGAGTTAGCCTCGTCCTTCTCAACGATAAGACCCTCCCACTTAGAGAAAAAGCGGATTCGGAAGCCACCGTAGAAGCTTGGACACTAAGTAGATCCCGGGCCATAGCGGAAAGGATAGGAAATTGAGCTTCTTTTCCTTTCCACCAAGCCAAGATGTCGAAATGATCAAACTCCTCCCGAGTCATAGTGGCCAAAAAATCCGTCCCACTATATCTCCCAAGCTCACTACTTGGGGTGCTTCCTCTTTGACGTTTGGTATTTTCAACACGAAACATATTATACAAATCATCCGGGTCCATACTCGAACTACTTGCGAACGAGTGATGGACTTGTGTTGTTGGACCATAACGAACCAAATAAGCATCGAACATGTTTTGAATAGATGTGTGAAAAGCCATTTTGGTTTCTTTGGCGAAATTTGGATTTTCTTCATACAAACTCAAATAGGAACATATCCTATCAATGACCGTTTCAACACCCGTAACGTTGTAACACGGGTTCAAGAATGCCGCACAAGTGAAAACGGCCGGGATCTCTTTAAAATATTTCTTAAACTTTTCTTTCATTGGAACCACCATGGAATGGAACATATCATTTTTAAACTCAAACTCACACAACTTTTTTGCCATCAAGAAAAGGTTGTGAAGAACAAAAGAACTTGTCGGATAATAAACACCCGAAAGTTGTGTAGTTGCGGTGTTAAAAACATCAAGCAATTCGCACATTTCTTGAATACAAACCCAACCCTCGTCCGGAAATGGTGTAGCCTTACCACGAGATTCAAGTCGCTCATGAAAATGTTTTAAAGTATCCCTTTGTCTTAAAGCACTTTGAAACATTTTAAAAGTTGAGTTCCAACGTGTAGGAACGTCCCAATTCGGTCCAAGACAAACCGAATTCGTATCGCTACACAATTTCCGGTAATTCATATATCTTGCTCGACTTTGTTTAAAGATGGAACGTAACATGCTTTTGAATTGTTCTCTAAAAACACTAACTTGTGCAACATTTAAACCATTTGAACCACCAAGTTGATAATATGAGCCACACAACGACTATGAAAAAAAACCCCGTTGCAAGTTGGTCGATATTTGAGTTTTAATTTTTCAACCGCCGACGTGTTGTTGGAAGCATTGTCAAAAGACATAGAAAAAACTTTGGTTTCCAATTTAAACGTTCGGATTACATAATCCAATAGTTTGAAAACATTTTCCCCCGTGTGAGGATAACCAAACAATTCGAACGCAACCGTACGTTTCATCATTTGCCATGAAGAAGGACATATATAATGAGCGGTAACACATAGGTACGACTCCGGTAAATTGTGTGGAGCCGACCAAACGTCGGTTGTTAAGTTCACACCGGTTTGCAAGTTTTCAAAAAGTGCAATTAAATCTTTTTTTGCAACTTCCCAAAGTTTTAAACAATCACGCCTAAGCGTTGTGCGACTTACTTGGGCGTATCGAGGTTGTAGAGTTTCCCGAATCAAACTTGTTAGGCGAGGGTTATCGAAGTGATCAAACGGAAGAGCTTCTTGGATAACGAACTTTGCCATTCGGTCACGAACGATACTCAAATCGAAATTGAATATTTCTCCCTTCGTACCCATTTGCGCTTGATCCTTAGCCGGGTTAGCGTTCAACACGCTACATGATTGCCTCAAATGCTTCCTCAAACTAGAGTTTGCCCCCGCCTCATAAAGATTCCCGCATGCATGACAACGCGCCTTGTCCGGCCCGTTCGACATTTCGCATAAGTCGAAATGTGCCCAAGGGTCCTTCTTCCTTGTTGTTTCCTTCACCCTCACGACATAGATGCTTGAACCCGCACCTTCCCCAGCTCCAACGGATGCTTCACTTGGGTTAGCCATAACAACAATAAGAGATTGAAAATGAGAACTTTGTAGTGATTTTTTTGAATCTTTGATTGCATGTATTGTAATAAACCAAGTATATATGATGGTATATATAAAAAGTTGGAAAGTTGTCTTTGGGGGTGAAAGGCAAAAAAAAACGGGTCATTGAAGAAAGGCTGCAAAATTAATTGATTGATCATAAATGTATAGTCTAATTAATTGATTGATCATAAATGTATTATGTATAGTCTAGTCCAAATGGAGAAAGAATTGGAAACAGGATACATTAATAAAAGTCTAGTCCAAACCTACCACCAAAAGCATTGAAGAAAGGCTAGTCCAAACACCAAAAGCATTGAAGAAAGGCTGCAAAAATCTGCACATACTTGAAAGTAGTCAAAGTACCGTTAGAACCGGTTGGGACCGGTTCCGGGACCGGTTCTATGGGATCGGTTCTGGGAGGACCGGTTCTAGGACCGGTTCTGGGGCTGAAAGGTGAAACCGGTTCGGAACCGCCGGTTTTTTCTGGGACCGGGACCGGTTCTAATTTTTCGGGTCTGGGACCGGACCGGTTCCGGTTCGGTTCTCCGGTTTCGGTCCCGGAACCGGTTCCGATGTGCACCTCTAGCGGTCTACTCTTGTAACTTCAGTTTTGGGTTCCCTTGGTTCGTACTACTTCTCATTGTTTCGAGTCCCGGTTGGAGTTCTGAAAAAATTAGAATCCTTGCGGGCCAATTTCTTTTGGGGTGGAAAGGAGGGCTCCAATAAAATGGCTTGGGTTAATTGGAAGCTTGTTCTTGCGAAGAAAATGTACGGTGGGTTGGGTTTTGGGAGTCTTAAAGCGATGAACTTAGCGCTTCTCTATAAGTGGCGATGGAGATTCCTAAACAACAACGAAACGATATGGGCTAAAGTTATAAAAGAGATTCATGGTAGCGAGATGTTTTATTCTCGTGTCTGTTCGGGTGGAGGCGTCTGGAATGGGATTTGTAAATCGGTTGCGTATCTTCATGAGGAAGGGTGTATTCCCGTGTCTTCGATCCAAAAAAAAATCGGTAATGGTCGTGCTACGAGTTTCTGGAATGATATTTGGCTTAATAACGAGACTTTGGCTTCAAGATTTAACCGGCTCTATCGTCTTGAAGTAAATAAAGATTGCTCTGTGTATGATCGATTGGGTAGGGATGCTTGGGTTTGGCGTCGTGCGTTACGTGGTGGTAGGGAGGAATCGGATTTCTGTGATCTCTAAAGTCTGCTTGTGAATGTGGTCTTGTCTGACTCGAGTGATTCGTGGAGTTGGTCGCTTGATGGAGAGTCGGACTTTTCAGTCAAGGAAGTTCGAAATTGCATTGATAGGTACTTTCTCCCCACGAGTGATTCGCCGACTAGGTGGAACCGTTTTGTACCTAAAAAGGTGAATATCCTATGTTGGCGTATTCTTATGGACATGATTCCTACTAGATTAAACCTAAGTCGTCGTGGTATCGACATTCCATCGATTATATGTCCAGTATGCAACATGGCGATGGAGTCTACAAATCACGTCTTCAGTTTTTGTGGTATTGCGGAGAAGATTTGGTGGTCTATTGCTAAATGGTTAGATGTTGGGTGCATTTTTCCTTCTCAACCGAAGAACGTGTTGGCTGCGATAGACGGTTCTGATTTAAGCAAGTCGAAAAAAGAACTCCTTGAGGTGGTGTGTTTTACGGCCTGGTGGTACATTTGGAGATTTCGAAATGACTCTCTTTTTAAGCCTTCTAGGATTCGAAACGGATATATTCTTGATAACATTGTCCTTTATTCATTTTTTTGGTATTCTAATAGGAATAGGAAATGTAGCTTGTCATGGACCCAATGGGTAATTAACCCGCTCTTGATGATGTAATGCTTTGTTTGGGCTTTGGCTAATTTGGCCTAAGTCTTTTTTCAATATATTTTTCCTTGCCGTTCAAAAAATAAAAAATAAATAAATAAATAAAACAAACAGTAGTTTTGAGTTTGTTAAACACTTAAAATGACTTATTATAATAAGCAAGAACAACACCAACACTATGATAAATTGAGAGATGGTTATGTAATTCACTTTATGCCAAACTAAAAATTGATAAGGGTAAAAGTAATACATTCCCCATTTCCCCATTTCCCCAATCCATTTTTGGTGCCACCTCATCATTCCCCACCCTTCCCATTTTTCCCCAATTTGTGGAGTAATGGTTTCCCCACACCCCCATTTCCCCAAACACTTTTTTATAATAAAATAATTAAAATAAAATACTAATAAAAACAAATACATTTTATAAATAAAAATTAAATCCTAACATTACAAATAAAAAAAAAGTCCTAAAATTACTTATTCAATAATAAAAAAAAAGTCCTAAAATTACTTATTAAAAAAAAAAATCAGAAATTTTCGGGATCACTTTCGTCGTCTTCGTCTTCGTCGGATGAATTTTCTTCGGGGGGTGGAATGGTTTCCCAAACGCGATCGATGTGCTCGATCAAATCGGATCGTAAACTATGATGCATATCCTGGTTATGAATCTTCAAAAAGTTCGCGTCGATAATATGTTGTGGTATTGGGTCGTTTGATGCTTGAATATGATCCGGCTCGTACGGGCAAATGGCCTTCCCTTCATCCTCCCTTATCATATTATGCAAGATCATACAAGCATATATGATGTTAGTGATCTTAGCTATGTGTCTAGACCTCGCCGGGCTTTCGATGATCTTCCATTTCTTCTTCAGACATGCGAACGCTCTCTCAACATCTTTTCGTGCCCCTTCTTGTGCTGTAGCATATCTTCTACGTTTTTCTGTTGTTGGAGCCGTTAGAGTTTTTACAAACACGGAATATTCTGGATATATGCCATCCGCAAGATAATATCCGTGTTCGTATTCGGTTCCATTGACTTCAAATGAACACTCGGGGTCCTCGCCATTAAGTTGGCGGTTCAACAAGGTTGATTGTTGAAGGACATTTAAATCGTTGTTGGAGCCGGGGAAACCGTGTTTCGCTTCATGAAATTCATAGAGGTGTGTAACATCACTCCATGATGGTCGTGCGGTTTTTTCTCCGATGTGCAAATTTGCAAAATTTGCAAAATTTGCAAATTCATAGAGGTGTGTAACAGCACGAACATATTTGCAAAATTTATAAAGACATTGTCGTGCGGTTTTTTCTCCGATGTGCAAATACTCGTCAAACGCATCGGAAGTAATGCCGTATGCAAGTTGTCTAATAGCGGCAACACATTTTTGCAACGGGCTTAACCCCATCCTACCCCTTGCATCCCACCTTAGTTGAAAATATTTATAATTTGTTTCTAAGTCGTTGACAATACGTAAAAAAAGACGCTTATTCATACGGAAACGACGTTTAAACTTATCTTCGAATAGAGCACCTTCCGCAAAATAGTTGTTAAAGAGCCGATCGTGAGCCTCTTGACGTTCTCTTTTAATCGTCTTGCGTGTTCGAATTGGCTTTGAACTCTCGGCTTCTTCTTCTCGAGCTATCTCGAACATCATTTTCCCAAAAAAAGCGGCATCTTCATCGGACGATTCATCGGATGTGAAAGTCATTTTTAAAAATGAAGGGTGGTAGTGTTTAAAAAATGAGAGAGTGAGTAGTTAAAAAGTGTGAGGAAAGGGTTGGAATGAGTGGGTATTTATAGGGTTAAAAATAGTATTTATTTGAAAAAAAAAATTTTTTTTTTTAAAAAAAATCAATATAGCCGTTTGGGGGGGGGGGGCCCACCGCCAACGGCTCTCTCCCCACACCCATTTCTTCTCGGCGTCGGTACCCCAGCCCCACTCCCGATCGGTGATCCCGACCACCACGCAGTGGTGTTCCCGAGACCACCGAAGCCACCGAACACCCCCGACCCCCCCTCTCCCGATCCCATTACTTTCACCCTAATGATTGGGTTGTGGGTTCTAGGCCCAAAAGTGTCCCAACCATTTGCTGTCAACTTACAAGAATACAAGACTAATAATACAAATCGAGTTCTGTTATTTGTTATTTTTTGGTGGTAAAGAAGCTTCCAAACTATTGTGGTATGGACCATGGCCCCATGGGGAACATGTCAGTTGTGGCCACAAAATGGGTACAACACCAACTCTAATGATGGAAATAACAAAATAATAAATTACTTAACAAAATTAACGATTTACCGTTGAGAATACACGAGTGTAAAAATTAACCAACTTTACGGTTCTAATTAACAAACCATATAAACGATAAATTGACTAAATGCACAATTGTTCCATAAACGTTATATAACCCATTAAGGTTGTGTTTGGCGCGCCATAAGCTAGCTTATCAGCTAGCTTTTTGACGTTACTAAACGGAGCTTTTTTTTAATAAGCTAGCTTTTTTAAAAGCCTCGTTTGGTAACGTCAAAAAGCTATAAGCTAGCTTTTGAAAAGCTAGTTGGAGTAGCGTTTCAACTAGCTTTTATAATATTTCCAGTTTTACCCTTCCCTAACTTATAAATAAATATCTTTATTTACATTTACGACATGTACTTTTATGTTATTTTATATTTTTCAGCTAATTTATCAGCTAGTTTTTACCAAACGTTATTATCAGCTAGCTTATCAGGTAGTTTATAATTTATCAGCTAACAGCTAGCTTTTCAGCTAGTGCGCCAAACACCAAGAAGTTATACTTATTGCTTCAATCCAAAAAAAAAATTCGGGTTTGAAACTTGACTCAAATATATCACTTTTATCCGTAAGATTTATCCGAATTGAAATACGATCTAAAATTAATTCCTCAAGGCTTCAAGCCATAATATTAACTTTTTTTTGGGCATGAAATGACTAAATGTGAGACTTGGAGTTATTTAGTGGACATATATCGGATACTTTGGGCTTCTAAAGATTTATTAATCAAACCAAATCAAATGACTTTAGCCTTTTAGGTCCACTATTATAATACGTTTAATATTTAAAAGCTACGGGTCTAGGTACAAGTGTACTTGCAGATTTTTGGCCCAATCTATTCTGGTTGAAATTGGATTGCGCTGGATTAAAAAAAATTAAATAAATAAACAAATAAAATAAAATAAGAACTGTTTCTTTTTTCTTCTTTTTATTAGGGCCGGTTTAGGTTGAAACCAATTTATAAGAGAAATGATCGGGTTTAATTCAGGTTGGTTCGTGATAGAAGCGTTATTGGTATAGTTCGATTTAGGTTAAACTAAGTTAAAATTGGTTTCAAGGTACGGGTTAGAAACTAGTTTTAACTCGGTAGGTAGAGGCGAGTTAGAACCACATTCTAGTGAAATTAGTATGGGAATCGGTGCGGTTCAGTTTTTGGAACTAGTTTAGTAAATGTGACCACACTCACTACGTACGTACTTGTAGGGGCGTAGGGCCAGCCCGTGGCAAAGGCTGGGTTGGAGTCTGCACAAGGCCGAATCTTCAGGGGTCGGGAAAAATGGAGCACAAGATGTTGGGGTCAGATTTTTAATAAATGAAATTATATTTATTAAATTAAAAAATACTTTATTTACATTAAAATTTTATAAAAAAAAAATGTTAAAATCCATGTTAGCCTTAAATAACTTAAAAGGCAAAAAGAAAAGGGAAAAAGAAACAAAAATCACTATAACCAAGGTTACCTATAAAATGGATGAAAAAACCGTTAATTTTGATAAAAAATGAATGTTGAGTGAACTAACTAACACTTTTAAAGCTTGAGTGACCTAATTGAAACACTTTTAAAACTTAATTACTTTCTACAAAATTACCCCTTAATTTTTTTTTATAACTATTTTATAATATTGATGGTATTGTATGAGATAGAATGCTCAAAGCCTCACATGATATTCATATTATACGAGGATTGTACAACTCTAAAACAAAAAAGGAAAAAGAATAAAAGTAAATAAATAAACCCTTACCCCCCGTTGTGTCTCTTCCAAATAAAGTATGCCAACCATAAAATCATGTTATTTTATACCCTCAAAACAAGAAAGAATCATTTTTGTCAAATTTCAAATCCTTTCTTGAGGTATGGGGCATCTAAATCCGGAAATCGGAAACCCACTTTCGATGTTACCAATTTTACAATTTCCAACCCCTTAAAATTTATCCCTCGTAATATCTCAGGGGCGGTGTGCGAGCCGAGAGCTATATGGATATTTAACCCCCCTTTTGCCACGTCACTGCCACATGTCACATAATGTCCCGTGGTGGTGCATTATGACTACACATAGTCTTATAACGGAGATATGTTATTTCGAAAATGCCAATTCTAGTGAAACTAGTATGGCTAGTTAACGACTGTATTTAATTTATTATTTTTCTTACTTTATTCACCTATAAACACTAACACAATTTACAATATTTAATCATATAGCTTCGTCTATTTCCGCTATATTTTTATATCTTTAAAAATCTCGCTCAAAAATGTTTCCTTATGGTTCACCATTCAACAATCCACACAACCTCTGTTTTCAAGCACCGCGACGGTTTGGTGATAACGAGCAACCATTCACGGTTCACCATTTGGCAGTCACTGACACTGATAGTGAGGGAAATGATGAAGACACAATATGGACTCCAGTAGTATTTTTTTTATGTAATTTTATTTAATTATGTATTTTCTATTTATTTAATGAAATTATGTTGGTTTATTTGTTTGTTTAAATTGAAAAACAACACTAGTTATGTAATGATTATAGAAGGGCTTTATGATTACACCACTTTTACATGCATACTAGGTTGCCGCATGGTAGAAAACGCCCAAGAATAAGGCTTTTTGACTACACATAACCTAAAAATAATTATTAGACTAAGTGTAGTGCGCGTTAAAACCAATTTATCACGCCCTATAGCGCCCCCAACACCGCCCCTGGAGGCTCTGTGGGTGAAAAAAATCTGGTTAGGCGTTTTCTTGATGGCGCCTCCCTCCCCCCCCCCCCCCCCCCTCTCTCTCTCTCTCATTGGTTAAATTTTTTTCTTTTTTATTGGGTAGATTTATTTGAGTTGTTTTTATAAATAAAGAAATTGTGTAACAATTAAATGGTCGTTATAGGGCTTTACGACTACACCACTTTTACTCATATAGTCCCTCGCTCACACATATAACGATTTGACCAAAAGAGAGAGAGGTTATAACTACACATAGCCACACATTACAAAGACTTTTAAATTCTATAATTATACTAAACCGAATATTTGTTAAACAAGTTTTCAATTCTACTAAGACTTAAACTCATAATAATAATTCTATAACAAATTTATTTATATATCATTTATGTATGTTTATGTGTGACGTTCTTTTGTCTCTAATAAACTACTTGCTACACCCACTTTTTGTAGAGACTAGATTATGAGGCTTGCAATATTAAATACGTTGGGCTGGGCTTAGAGGGTTTAATTAGTATTGGGCTTAGGTTAGTTTAGATTAATAGGCCATGTGGGCCATTTAGTTGTTTATGATTGGGCTTATTGGGTTTATGATTAGCCCATGTGCTTGTAAGAGGTGGTATAAATACCACCTCATGTTTATGATCAAGGTAAGCTTTGGGGATTTGCAGTTTACGATTTCTGTGGTCTTTGGTGTTTACGATCAGCCTTTCATTGCTTCATAGTAGACGGATTTTCATTCAAGACTTCATCTTTTCACTAAGATCTAGTCTATTCTTCTACTATTTTCTTGAATCGATCATCTCACGAGGATTCCGCACTCGTGTTTGATTAGTATATCGTGTGTTTGGGAGATTTCCGGACCTACAATTGGTATCAGAGCCAAGAAACAAGTGTTTCGAGGTTCTCACGATATAGATTCAAGCGTTTTCTGGGTTTGTGTTCGTAGTTTGTTGAAGATTTGAAGGTGTTTTGGGGTTTACGATCGGAGCTGCTGCTGTTTTGAAGGTTTACGATCACTTTTCTGGGTTTTGGAGTGTTTACGATCAGTCCTTGTTGAAGATCTTCATCATCTTTGTGTTTACGAGTTCAAGATTGCATTTTTCGGTGTTTACGATCCGCGAAAAGTGCGTTTACGATTGTACTTGGTCATCGTAATCGTGTTTACGATCTTCGTAATCGTATTGAGTGTTTACGACTTTTTCTGGATCGGAAACAGGTGTTTACGATTTCCGGGATCGTAATCAGGAATCGGAATCTGTGTTTACGATTGCTTGAGGCGGTTAAGTGTGTTTACGATTTGAGGCTTGATCGGAAACAGTGATTACGATCGTAATCAGTTACCTTGGATCGTAATCAAGTTGTTTGGATCGTAATCGGGTACTTTTAATCGTAATCAGGGGTTACGATCGGAAACAGGTTTTGCGGCAAAAAGTCACTATTTCACACTTTCACGGAAACGGACGTAACTTTTGACTCGTTTGGAGTTAGAAGCTCAAATTTGAACACGACGTTCGTGACATCAAGCCCCAGATTTACCCCAGACTAACGTCCAGGGGAGCTCGTTTTGACCCCCAAATTCCACTCCGAAGGCCTCCGTTTTTCAGTTTTAAGTTTTTGACACTATTTTTTGAATAGTACTTTTGCCGATTTTGCCGTTTTTGCCGATTTTCAAGATTTTCAGAAGTTGCATACCTAAAGAAAGAAAATGAGTTCAGTGGTTGAAGAAAAGAATATATTTGAGGACGAAGATGCTGAGATATGCCCCAATCCTACTTGTGCTCGGATTAATTCCTGAACTTAAAGAAATGTGTAGAAATTTTCAGTCAGAATTGTTTGAGACAAAGTGCGAGAAGAGTTCCTTTAAGGGTAGATGGCAAAAGAATGAAGAGAAGGTAAAAGCTCAGAAATTAGATATAGCAAAATATAGGAACCTTGCAACTGAGAACGCCTATCTGTATGACAACGCTAAGTTAGAAATAGCTGAGCTAAGTAAGCAGATAGATGACCTGAAGCATAAGAACAATGAGATGCAGGTTAAGCTTGATATGAATCAAATGAGGAGCAAAAGAATGCTTGATGCTGGAAAGGAATTGTCACATGCTGTTGTGACTGGTCAAGTTGGGAAGCACACACCTGGATTTGGATCAGAAAAGACTGATAAGGCCTTGGCTGCAAACAGCATTATTCCTCCACCAGTTCCCAGAGACATTATAGGAATACTTCTTAGTGAGGATCAAGTTGAACGAACCAAGTCAGATTATAAAGAAGCTGCTCCTCCTATTGATAGTGTCTTGGTTGGAACTACACCATTGACTCAAGAGGAAATAGACAACGAGGCAAACATGACATATGGTGAAGGGAGAATAGAGGACGTATCAAGAGATGATGCTGAGTGCCAGGAGTATAACAGATGTCATAATTCCAAGTCTGATGATGTTGGGGTAGAGTTGAAACCATACCCTAAAATTGAAACCCCATGCTTGAAAGTTGTTGACGAAGTCAAAAGGGAAAAGGTGATCTTGACGACACGGCCTGGGGGGAAGATCTTTATGACATCTGGATCTATGTTTGACCAAGAACCAGATGTTGGATATGAATTACCATCCTTCTCCTCCAAGTTCAAGGGACTAACTGATGGAGTGATCGGTGAAGCTAAAGTTGAGAAGCCAAAGATCACCATCAAGCATCCGAGTGTGAAGCCAACAGCTGGAGTGAAGAATGAAAAACTCAAGGGAGTAGCTGTGTCTCCCATTTCTTCAGTTGGATCATGCAGTTGCTGTTGTAATTGTAAGGATGGTGCTTCAACGTCAAAGAATCAAGGAAGCGCAAAGACTGTAAAGACAGGTTCGACACAGGCTTCGAGGAACCAGCCAGAGAGTCAATCTTGGATCAGCAAATGGACCAAAGAAGCAGACACAGAGCAAACCAGCGCCATATCAGCCACCAAAGACAAATGGGTACACGTCTGACTTCTATCTAAAGAAGCAGACTTGCTTTAATTGTGGCATCGCTGGTCATATTGCTAGAAACTGTCTTTATCGCCCCTATGAACCCTATTATCCGAACACTCAAAGGGTTTCATCTCAGGAGTCTGTGAAGTCTAAGCCGATGATGGTGCAAAAACCTAAGGCAATGAAGACTGTTACTCCCAAGGTTAAACCCTCTGATCAACATTGGGGTGCTGCCAAAGCTGAAAGAAAATCTTTAAATCAAAACAACAGCTTTCCAAGTTACCAAAATTTTCAAAAACAGGTGAATAAACCATTTTCAAAACAACCAAAGTCTGAAAAACCCAAAGTTACCCCTCCCAAGGTAACTAAAACTGTTTTGAAAAATGATTCTAAAATGAAGAAGGTTGAAATACCTAAAGTCACAACTCCAAAGGTGACTAAAACAAAAACTGTTTTGAAAAATGAATCTAAAACAAAGAAGGTTGAAATACCTAAAGTCACAACTCCAAAGGTGACTAAAACAAATGATAAATCACCTGGAATTTGGAAACCAAAAATTAAGGCAGCTCCATCCCATCTTCCTGATTTCTCAAAGGGGATGTTCTTACAAGAAGTATCTTTTATTGATTCCTCAGGTGTACCCAGAAAAACAATGGCCTGGGTACCAATGGCTAACTAATCTCTCACTCTGTGCAGGAACGATCAAGGAGGATTATCACTAACGTTTTTATTACTAATTTGTTTGTTGATAAGTGATTGTTCCAGGCACAGTTTAGGAGACGTATCTTCATGTCATGTCAAGTAATCTATAAATGGAAGGTATGTCTCATTGAGAGGTAAAAGGTAAAATTCAGCGTGAAAGGTACTGTTCTTAACTTGATTGTTTGAATGATGAGGCAGCAAAGAGTGTTTTGAGTCAAATCGTTTTCTTAAAATTTTCACATGATTGATTAAGTGTTTGACCTCAAATGAAATGAACGTGTGCATGTCATGAAACCCAAATTTTCTAAAATTTTCAAATCAATACTTTGAAAGTTAGCTTGGCCAGATATTTTCAAAATTTTGTGTTTTGTTCTTTTAAGTGTGTTTGTGAGTTTATTTAAAAAAAAAAAAAAAAAAAAAAATTGATGTTCACAAAATTGTGACATTAAAAATCAAAAAGCAAGGGGAAGAAATGGAAGAGATGAAAATGTTGACCCCTCAAAAATAGTGTGCTTTTCAATTTTTAAATTGTTTGTGTTTAATTGTTTGTGTCTTGTTTTTGAGAAGTTTAGGGGAAGTAAAATGAATGACCGGGTTGGAGATGGCTGACACGCGTAAGGTGGAAGTGAAAGGCAAGCTCCACGGTGATATGCTCGGTAGGCTCGACCTAAACGTATGACCACCAATGAAAGTGCAGTAAACTTAAAAGATATATATGTTTAGTTTCCCATCCTAGGTTGCATGGTTTAAAAAACTGAGTCCCGACAAAAATGAGTTGAGAGTGGTAATTATACCTAGTATTCACTCTCTCACACGCCATGTTTCTGCTGTTATGACTACACCACATGAGAAAAAGAAAAGAAAAAGAAAAAGAAATGAAAATGAATTAAAAAAAAATGAAAAAGAAAAGAAAATGAAAAATAATCACTCAGTTGGTCTTCTTTGCGTGCTTAGCGGCCGACCTGATCACCAACTGATGGTTAATGAAAATAAGTGGTAGTCATAGCCGTGGTGCATGGTTCCTCAAGTTGGGGGTTTGTGAATCCTCAATAAACTCTGAGGTTGGGTAGGTTTTGCTGTGTACGCTTGGGTGTGGGGACAATTAAACATGACGGTAATATTGTACTATATTAAGCATGACGCATTCGGTTGGGATTAAACGGGTTTGAGTTTAAAGCGGACAAACATACCGGCAATCACCTGGACTAGTCGAGTAACTGAAGCTGAAAAGGGTTCCTCAGTCAGATTCATATGGTTTGATCCCTTGTAAACTTTCTCATGTTTGATATTGGTAAGTATTTGTTTATTTTTTATCTTTCGTGTGTGAGTCGTTAAGTTCTTTTTGGTGTGTTTTCGTCTTGGCCAGGTTGATTTGAGAAGTCAAAATATGTTTTTCAAGGGTTTTAATGCATGACAATATGCCCCCGACAGATCTTGCCAAATTTTTAGGGGAAGGAGTATGGGATAATAAGTATTATCCGAAGGGAACTCGAGGATGATACTTATTATCTAAAGGAAAAGACTTCCTCCGTCAGATCTTGACAAATTTTTAGGGGAAGGAGAGGGGATAATAAGTATTATCCGAAGGGAACTCGAGGATGATACTTATTATCTATTGAGAAGACTTCCATAATACATAGTATCCGAAGGGAACTCGAGGATAATATGTATTATCTCAGGGGAAGTCCTTAGCTGAGGGGAAGTAATCAGCTAAGGGGAAGTCTTTAGAGGTCTTTGGGTTCAGGGGAAGTTTTATAGAAAACCCGTAATCTATATTAGGGTTTTTGGTTAAAATTATGTTAATTTGAATCAACTGAACAGATGATAATTACCTTCTAACCCAAAGACCAGTCATCAAATGTCTGGTGGTGTATATTTTTTCAAATGTGTGTCAGACAGGTTGATGATAGAAAGATGCTGCTTGCTGCTGCTCAAAGTTAAAGAACCAGCCGGACAAGACTTCCATCTGAAAAGCAACTGTTCAGGGGAAGTTGTTGGTGTCTTTACAAGTATCCAAAAGCTTCAAAAGTTTTTCAAAGAAAATGCTCACAAGTTTAGGGGAAGCTGAAGATTTCAAGTCAATCTTTGAAAAAGAAAATGATGCAGAGAGCAGTCAGAGATCATGAAGATCCGAAGTTCAACAATCAAGTTCTTCACAGTTAGGGGTTTTTCAAAATTTAACCTCTAATTGTTTTGGAGATTCAAGACAGTTACCGAAGATTCAGCAAGAACCAGTTCTTTCAAAAGAAGCAAGTCAATGAGAATCCTCCATCTCATTAACTTGTTCATTTCAAGAAGTTCAAGCTGATGCTGATCAAGAGGAAGTCCCAAGTGCCCGTCATGAAACCCATTGAAGATTTCTGCGGAAAGAATCTTCATCAACATCTATGCCAGCCACTCAAGAAGAAGAATTTCAAAGATCGAAGACATTTAATATCACAAGCCTAGGGGAAGATTGTAGAGACTAGATTATGAGGCTTGCAATATTAAATACGTTGGGCTGGGCTTAGAGGGTTTAATTAGATATTGGGCTTAGGTTAGTTTAGATTAATAGGCCATGTGGGCCATTTAGCTTGTTTATGATTGGGCTTATTGGGTTTATGATTAGCCCATGTGCTTGTAAGAGGTGGTATAAATACCACCTCATGTTTATGATCAAGGTAAGCTTTGGGGATTTGCAGTTTACGATTTCTGTCGGTCTTTGGCGTTTACGATCAGCCTTTCAGTTGCTTCATAGTAGACGGATTTTCATTCAAGACTTCGATCTTTTCTCTAAGATCTAGTCTATTCTTCTACTATTTTCTTGAATCAATCATCTCACGAGGATTCCGCACTCGTGTTTGATTAGTATATCGTGTGTTTGGGAGATTTCCGGACCTACAACTTTCACATGCTGACTAGGTTGTCGCATGGTAGAAAACACCCAAGGATAGGGTTTTATGACTACACATAGCCTAAAAATAATTATTAGACTAAGTGTGGTGGGCGTTAAAACCAATTTATTACGCCCCATAGCGCCCCCCCAACATCGCCCCTGGAGGCTCTACGGGTGAAAAAATCTGGCTAGGCGTTTTCTTGAGATGCCCCCCCCCCCATTGGTTGAATTTTTTTTTCATTTTTTATTGGGTAGAGATTTATGAGTTGTTTAAAAAAAATGTGTAGCAATTAGAGGGTCGTTATGGGGCTTTATGACTACACCACTTTTAGTCATAGAGCCCCTCGCTCACCAGAACGACACATATCACGATTTGACCAAAAAAGAGGGGTTATAACTACACATAACCACACATTACAAAGACTTTAAATTCTATAATTAATACTAAACCAAATATTTGCTAAACAAGTTTTCAATTCTACTAAGACTTAAACTCATAATAATAATTCTGTAACAAATTTATTTATGTATCATTATGTATGTTAAAGTGTCACATTCTTTGGTCTCTAATCAACTATTGTTCATATCAGTTAACTTTTCTGTAATTGGCTGGATGTGTCGGTGATGCAATGCTCTTAGGCATCATTGTACACGTGTTTCTTATATCTTTTAAACTCTCTCTCAAAAAAAATTCCATACGGTTCACCATTCGATGGTCCACACAAACCGTATTTTCAAGCACCACGATGGGTTGGTAACGAGCAACCATTCACGGTTCACATTCAACGATCACTAGCACTGATATTGAGGGAAAGGATTAAGACGCAACATGGACTCCAAAAGTAATTTTCAAATTGTTAGTTTTTTAAATTGTGTAATTTTTAATTTTATTTAATTATGTATTTTTTATTTATTTAATGAAATTATGTTGGTTTATTGGTTTGTTTAAATTAGAAAACAACAATAATAATGTAATGATTAGGGATGCGCTTTATGACTACATCACTTTTACATGCTAACTAGGTTGCCGCATGACAGAAAACGCTCAAAGATAGGGCTTTATGATTACACATAGCCTAAACATAATTATTAGAGTAAACTTCGTTTTTAGTCCACAACGTTTGCACATTTTAACAATTTTAGTCCCAACTTTTCAAAAATCCCAATTTAGTGTCTCACATTTCATTTTCTTTTCAATTTTGGTTACAACGATAACAACCGTTTAAAGAGCCGTTAGACTGCTCTCACATGGTCCCCACGTGAGGAGTATTTTTGTTATTTCCGTTTGTTTTAAAGTATGAGTTAAAATACACGAAAATGATAAAAGTACACCTCATGTGGGGATCACATGAGAGCGACTCTTTAAACAACTGTTAACATTGAGACCAAAATTGAAAAAAAAAATGTTAGACACTAAATTGAGACTTTTAAAAAGTTAGGACTAAAATTATTAAAATATGCAAACTTTAAGAACTAAAAACGAAGTTTACTCTAATTATTAACAACAACAGCCACACATTAATTAAAACTTTAAATCAATAATTATACTAAACCACATATTTTCTAAACAAGACTTCTCCGAAGACTCAAACTCATAATAATAATTTAGAAACAGATTTATTTATATATCATTTATGTATGCTTATGTGTCATCTTCTTTGTTCTAATCAATTAGTGTTCATATCAGTTAGCTTTTCTATAATTGGCTGAATGAGTCGGTGATACGATGCTTTAAGAACCACTCTACACACATTTTTTCACTGTACACACGTTTATTTATTCTTTCTTCTTTTATAACATTTGTACATGCACTCCTTTTAATGTTCTTTTTTATTCATGTTTCATTCATCACTTTTTCTAACCCTACATAACATCTTCGGTTTCTCTCTCTTGATTCGATCCATCGTTTCGTCGATATTGAAGATTTCAGAACGATTTTGATCCTTTCACCGTTGCCATTCAAGATCTGAGGATGTTGCAGTGGTGGCGTGGTTTAATTAGTGGAGCAAGTACTTTATTAAGAATAACAGTTATTATTTTAGTTTGGATTACAATTGAATTTTGTTATCATCTTTTAAGTTGAGAATGTAATTGTAAACTATAATTTTGCGTATTACCATTATTCTTTTTCAAGTTGAGTTTCTAATTATCAAGTGATTAAAACCACACGGCAACGCACGAGTTACTTTACTAGTAATAAATAAAACTAAACAATTATTTCGTAACCATTAACCTAATGTATATCTCTTTTTGTTAAATTCAAATCAATATTTATCCAACATGTATCCTTCATATACAAATCGGTTATCAATTCGTAAGTTAGCTTCACGCTTTATCAAATCCGAAATTGAGTTTAAACTCGATCTATTTGAAAGTTTTCGAGTTTAACCAGGTTAAAGTGAAGACTATGTGAAAGTTGGCTCAGCCCTAACCAAACTCACAACTTTGTAAGTTTTATGAGAGGTGAAAGGGAGGTAGTGGAATTCACTTTAAGCCAAAAACCCAAAAGTGATCATGATTTGGTTGTGGGCTCTAGGCCCGAAAGTGTACCAAAAATATCGTGTTGCATGACTAATAGTACAATCGACTTTCTATTATTTGTTATTTTGGGTGATGGAAAAGCTTCCAAGTTCCAAAATATTGTGGTATGAACTATGGACCATGAGGAAGTTATGAGTTGTGACCACAAAGTGGGTATTTTCGTAGTTTTGTTTAAAAAAATGATAAGAAAAACCACATCAACCGATATGATGAAAATACCAAAATAAAATATCTGCTCCAAAAAGTAAACGATGCAACGGTTGAGGTTACACGAGTGTAAGAACAAAACCATTTGCGCAAAAAATTGTAACGTCTATTTAACGAGTAAAATATTTAGATATAAAATAATACTTGTAATGAATTTCGTCCCTAAAATCAAACCGTTTAGTACTCATAGTTCCCAAAATGGGCGATCATTTACGATGGGGTGAATCTTGTTAATCTCAAATAGTCGATGGGAGTTTGAAAGTGAGTTTTATAGAACTCGATCTCAATTTCCTAAGAGAGTTTATAATGTATGGGTTTACCTACTAATACGGGGACCTATGGGTGATTGGTCTAGGTGCAATTTTGACCCGAACCAGTAGTGCATGCTTAAGACAGAACCTGTTTAAAAAGGACGTCCTATCCTAATGGTTAGTGGTTAATTTGTAACTAAAATGTTGAGGGTTTAAATGTTACAAAGTGCAAATTAAGATTCATTTTAGGTGATAAGTTTGTAAAGAAAATCTAGAAATCGTTATTAAAAGAAAATATAATAACAATAACAGCACAAAATTACAAAAATAGTGATCAGGGCTTTTGGTTCTCGAACAATTAAGGGTATTATCATTTATCAATAGTGTAATTTGGTGGGCCAATTCTGAATATTAAATTTGGGCTTCTAAATATTTAATTTCTAAACCAAGTAAATATGGTCTTTAGGCCCACTCAAAAGTTACAAGTCTAACACTTCAAGCGACTGGTGACGTGATGCCCATCACGGTAGGGGAACACCCCTCTAAGTTCGTGATGGACGGACGTGATGACGTTGATGTGGTGGTGATCAAAGTAATGCTGTAATGATCGTCTATTTTTTTTTCACCAACTACATAATTACACATAATTTACCTTTTCTAAATCACACATTAGCTCAAATACCATCACACATCTTTACCGTTATCACTAGACCGTTTATGTCATTGCATGTGTGACACAATTTCTCACATTTATTATCATCACACACTCAAAACTATTACGAATGACCTAGCTATCTAAGCATCATCAAATTATGTGAAGCTTTAACTGATTTATAGATTTCTGTAAAAAAAATTTTGTTTTTTTGCTTGTTTTTGTATTATTAGAAGATTATTTTCTAAAAATAAATATAAGTATGTAGACTAAATAAATATTATAAAAAACTGAGTAATAAAACGATTGATGTACACCACAACTTACAATATTGGTGGTATTGTATGAGATAGAATCCCACATGATGTTCATATTATACAAAGATTGGACAACTCAAAAACCAAAAAATAATAATAAAAATAAAGAAAGAAAACTTTTACCCTATTGTGTCTCTTGCAAATAAAGCATGCCAAGCAACAATCATGTTGTTTTATACCCTAAAACAAGGAAAGAATCCTTCTTGTGAAACTTCAAATCCTGTCTTGAGGTATGGTGTATCAAAATTGGGAACCCACTTTTGATTTTATCATATTACAATTTCCAAATCCCCTTATTAAGGGATGGGGAAAAAAAGCTAGAACTCATGGCGAAAACTAGAAATAACATAATTTTTTTTGTCACATATTCATATATCAAGTCAATTATTCATAAACGTAACGTTACCCTTATTGAAACTAGATGTTTTGTATATGATAATACGTATGTGATATTCATTTTTTTTAAAAGACCATTCATTAAAAATAGAAACTAGTAAGAAGCTAGAGTACAACAAAATAAAACCACCAAAACCAAAAAAACAAAAAAAAAAGAAAAACCTTTGGGACAAAACCAAAGAGAAGCCACAGTTTTACATCGCCATGAATGAAAAACGCGATCAAACTCCATATCCTAAAGATTTTTTCATAACTTCGCACCTTAGTCCCTAACAAACTCCATTATGTGATATTCATGTATAATATTATTCCATGTCTTTATGATGATGATATATGTATTTGATATCTATCATATTTTAACTTAGAGTTAATAAAACTACAAAAATTATAGGAAAAAAAAACCCTCATGAATTGATGTATATTGTGTTTTTGAGTATGTGTTATTTCAAGCCGACTTTTAAAATGAGTTTTTAATCGGATGGTGAGAAACGAGAATTCTAACATGTAAATTTTAGAGTGAATTACATATTTTGTTCTTTAGATTGGCTCGTTTTTGTAAGAATTATCCTTAAACTTCACTAATAACACAGAGTGTCATTTATTTTACAATGTTACACTGAGTAACCTTTGGTCAAATTTTATTCGTTAAATCAAAGGACACTCAATATTGTTATTAATGAAGTTTAAGGATAACTTTAACGTGCAAATTTAAAGGATAAAATTTATAATTCACACTAAATTTTAAGATATGTTCACGAGTCCAAACTCCAACGGGCAACGATTAGTAGCTGTGACGGGTGACGGGTTATGAGACTAGAAATATCAAAATTCATTTAAATTGTATAAAGTTTCTTAAATAAATTAAAAAAATAGCACCATAATATTGAAAAGCTAAAACTCTTAATTATCTTCCATTTATTAAACGATAACAAATCCACTAGTTTAAGTTATATGTTCGCTAAGAAGATCTTAAAGGCTTATTATACATCTTAAATTAATTGATGTACATGCATGATTCAATGCATCCGTGATCCAACTAATATGTCTATATTAAATTTAATAATTAATTTAGTTGTAATGTATTTTTATAAATACGCTGTTGTAGTTAGGTTTAGTAATAAAATATCAATGTTTCACATGGCTTTTTTTTTTAAATAAAAGATCAATATAAAATAGTTGTGTTTGCCATATGATGGTATAAATGTATAATATATATATAGTCGATGGTATAAATTAAAATAGTTGTAAATATAGTCGATGGTGAAACGGTTAACGGTATATTAGTGTCTCAAAGTCAGATTCGAATGGTGTCAAGTTTTTTTTTTTTTTTTTTTTTAACGGCGTTTGGAATTACTCCCCAAATCTCCAATACCCGAGTGAGCCTTTCTGAGACGGGATTGCAACCGTCCATACTGATTTTGACACTTCGGGCTTGGCTCACCTAGGAACACCATCAAGGAGGAAACTCACCACTTAAGAAAAAAACACTCTTGAATCAGGTTTGAACCTGAGACCTCAAGGTCTCCAAAGCTCTAACATTCATCCGAGATATGAATTGTTCTATATCTTGGATGATATGCAGTTTTTTCGAGGCGTTTTTTTACACAAATGCGCCTAATCGAATTTTAATTTATTGATTCATCATTATTTTGTGGTATTTATACAAGATATTAGTTGTTAAATCTAAGACTAAAAGATTTCGATGAACAAGTACATATTTGTGTGCAAGAGAAAGTTGGAATTTCGCTTGTTGGTTGCTTAAAACGCATCTAAGGATTGGTTTATTGTTGCTTATGGATTGAACTTGAAGAAGATTAATGTCAATTTTGACTTCCATAAAGTCAAAATCTTAAAATCATCATTTCTGTTGAGCTTGCATTGATATTTTTACTGGATCTTCGAGTTGGCCTGATATTTGATTGGTGAGTGTGTTCTTTAATTATCGATTCGACCTTGATCTTCGAGTTGGCATGAATCATCGAATAATCGGAGACGGTGAAAATCTCGTCGTAAAGAGACTAAAAATACTTTTAGGAAAAAAGATTCATTGAAGATATTATTTAATTTATATCAGCTTGTAATTTTAATATACCTTTATGGCTTTATTTAATAATGATAAATATATTTTAATATACACTTCATAATGGTTTGCATTTCCTAAGGAGTGCGACTTTTATCCTACGATATGATAAATTATTATAACATTATACTTTTTAGTAACGGGAATTTTATTCGATAACATAGTTGAATAATAAAAACCTAAAATACTGGCCGACTTTTATTCGAATAAAAAACCCGGTCAAACTGCTAAAAATAGTATGAACTCGAAATACGAGGTCTATCCATATTTAAATTTTTTATAAACTTTATAAATATGACAATAATAAACCATTTAATTTGTTCGTGTCGGACTCTGGTCTTAAGCAACAAAAAAAAAACAACCATTAGTTCAAGGCGGGAAATAGAAATTCTTCGCGTAGCACAAAATTTTTTGGCAAGGCTTTAGCGCCCCCAAGAAAATTTTCAAAAACCCTCAAGTCTAGTGGATTTATGAGTAAAATTTACATCAAAACATAAATAAAACTAAGAATATCATGACAGGGTATCCGGTATGTAAAAACACATTATTTAGAAGTAATTATAGATAAGAAAAGAAAATGATAAATTAAAAAATAAATGTAAGAGATATAAACATGTTTTAATATAAAAGTTAAAGTATATCGTATTCATCGAACCTCGATTTTAAAAAAATAGAATTACATTGAAACGAAGCTCGGGTCGGTTTGAAACGAAATCAATGACAAAACATGTAGTATTTTAAAAAATAATAATAATAACCAAGTTAAAAATTGTTTTGAACGGCAAAGAAATTGATTATTCACTAATGTTGTTTTTGTTTAAAAAACTAGATATAATACAAGTAAGTTATTGGTTCTTAATACCAAGTTGATCCCTAGGTCAATTGGTTAAGGTGCGGTACCTAAAGACATTAAAAGTAGGAGGTCTTGGGTTCAAGTCTCATCTATGGTGAGTTTCCTCCTGATAAGAATTGGAGATGATCGAGTGAGTGGGTAATGCCCTATTAGTAATCCAAATTTGCCGTTCAAAAAAAATTAATAAGAACTTAATATGCAACCACAAAAGTATTCAAGACATTGCCAAATAATGAGGTTATAAATTCTGGGAAAAAATAAAAAGATGTGTAGGTGGCCACTAATGAGATTGACCTCTCAAATTATTTATCATCTTTTAAGGAGTAGCACTTGTAAAAAAACTAGAAAAATTAATTTTTTTTTTCACTTCGTGTATGAGGTTGAGGGGTGGCATGGGCTACCCCTAGATTTGAACCAGGTCCGCCCCTGCACTAGTTTAGCCTAGTAACAAATATGCATGTTCTCGTCTTAAAAATATTAGATTCTAATTTTGTAGGAGATATGTTCACTTTTATTAAAAACTACAATAATAATAATAGTAATGATACTCTTGTTACTAATTGAGAAATTTGTACTAACAAATATTGTAATACAAAACAAATTACTAAGTAATGAAAATTAACATTATATGAAGACAATAGATTCAAGCCAACGAGTCTTCAGTCATAAATTTTTTAAGATATGCTTTGACAACGGTTTTTATAGTTCTTGTGACTTCAAGATATTCTTTGAATAAAATGGTTCTTCAAGCTAGTTCTTCAACAAAGTCTTCTTGATTTCCCACCACTGCAAGCATGAACACACGATTTTGAAGGTTGTGGCTTGAATCCGATGTTCAATACGAGTCCTTTAAAATAGATTTCGGGCTTCCACACGAGAACCCGTCTCCTAGGATACAACAACCAAAACAATATGTATTGTCGGGAATGTCCACGCACTCGCGGTTTCACCGGTTATGTGTATATTTCTCACTTGTAAAAAAAAAAAAGATGAACTTCGAAAGAAAATGAAACCACTAGAGATTACTCATCTCTATAAAATTGAGAGTACTTGTGAGACTTTTGAAACATGTAATATATTCAAAGAGCTTTTTTATTAACAAGACACAAGGGTCTCTAATAACTTTAGCAAATTAACTCACTAAAGTTACATACATGTAACTCATAGTGGATTAATATGATAAACTCTCCATTTCATATTCTCATTCATCACAAGTTAATAATTAGTAATTATTTATAACACATATAAGTAATTTATTAAATATTTCTACAAATCTTACTTGAAACATAAAGTAGAGTTGCAGTGTAACATTTAACCATTAAAAAGTAAAAAGGAATAGTTTACAATATTGAGATATTAAAAGTATCTTATAATTTATGTTTTAATTTAGGCTCAAAAAAGAGTTACTCTAGTGGCTAAATGATGCCACCAGAAATGATCATTTTCCTCTACCCTTAGATTGAAAAATCCATGGAAGTTTTCATGGATGACTTTTCGGTCTTTGGCAACTCATTTGATAATTGTCTGCTTAATCTAGAAAAAATGATCGCTCGTTGTGAAGAAAACGATCTAGCTCTCAACTAGGAAAAGTGTCATCTTATGGTTCAAGAAGGCATAGTTCTTGGCCATAAAATTTCCCAAGCTGGATTAGAGGTGGATAAAGCAAAAATCGACACTATCTTACATCTTCCAACGCTCTCTTCCGTACAAGTTTCCTAGGACACGCAGGATTCTATCATCGCTTTATCAAGGACCTCTCAAAACTATCACGTCCTTTGACAAAGCTGCTCTAGAAAGAAGTTGTCTTCGATTTAAACAGAGATTGTATGGAAGCTTTCTATACAAATCTATTAGTCAATGCGCCTATCATGACCGCACCAGGCTGGTCTTTTCCCTTCGAGATCATTTGTGATGCGAGTGACTGTGCTGTGGGAGCGGTACTTGGTTAACGAAAGGACAAACACTTTCGCCCAATATACTATGCTAGCAAAACGCTCACAAGCGCTCAAGAAAACTACACAGTTATAGAGAAGGAGCTGTTAGCAGTGGTGTTTGCGTTTGATAAATTTCGTGAACTCATGTCTAATTCCGTTTTGCAAACAGAATTCAGCAAATGGTGAGACATACTCACCACCTCTATCACTTCGTACAACCTTGATCTTCCTTTCAAGTTGATTCTCAACTTCAGTTTTATAAGCAATGAAAGCTTCAATTGCCTCGTCTTTACTTTTGAGCAAGTAAACATAACAATACTTCGTGCAATCATCGATAAACGTGATGAAGTATTTAAATCCATTTCTAGTTGGAATGGATTTCAAATCACACACATCAGTGTGGATCATACCGAGAGGTTCAGTGTTTCGTTCAACCGGTTTGAATGATGATCTAGTTAATTTTGCTTCAACACATGTTTCACATTTATAGTTTGAGTCAATATCAAAAGTTGGTATGCAATTCAATTTAATCAAACGACGAATGGAATTAAAGTTAACGTGACCAAGTCTACCATGCCACACATTAGAAGACTCAAGCAAATAAGCAGAACGGGTACCAGTCTTATTCATAGCATTGTTAACGACCATTACATTTAGTTTGAACATACCATTGAGGGCATAGCCCTTTCCAACATACACACTATTCTTGGTCAACACGACCTTATCTGACTCAAACACCATTTTGAAACCATACTTATTCAACAGCCACCCAGACACAAGATTCTTTCGAATCTCAGGAACGTACAACACATTGGTCAACGTGAGTTCCTTTCCTGATGTCATTTTCAGGATCACATTTCCTTCACCTTTGACTTCAGCAGTGGCAGAGTTGCCCATGAAGAGCTTTTCTCCATTAGTAACCTCCTTGAAGGTGTTGAACAAGTTCTTGTCAGCACAAACATGGCGGGTGGCACCGGTGTCAACCCACCATTCCTTGGTATTCGAACCAACCAAGTTAACCTCAGAGATCATCATTGTGAGGTCAGAAAATCATGGCAACAAGATTCTCATAATCATCAACCATATTGGCTTGACGAGAGACATCTTTCTTTGGTTGTCTACATTCATTTGCCCGATGACCTGGCTTGTCACAGTTGTAACATTTGCCGTCAAATTTCTTCTTCGCAACCCCACCTTTGGGTTTAAGATTAAACCTTTTCCCTTTGTTCTTCTTCTCAGCCCGTCCTCTATTTTTGTTACCTTTGGAGGATTGGCCATATTCAACAATATTGGCCTTTGCTTGCTCGGGGACATCACTCTTCTTTTGAGCAAGTTTGTTGTCTTCTTCAATACGAAGACGAACCACAAGATCTTTAACGGTCATTTCCTTTCTCTTGTGTTTGAGATAGTTCTTGAAATCAACCCAGCTTGGTGGCAATTTCTCGATCATGGCAGCAACTTGGAACGTCTCGTTGAGTGACATTCCCTCCGCATGGATATCATGAAGAATGATT
Source organism: Deinandra increscens subsp. villosa (assembly GCA_039602395.1). Classification (NCBI taxonomy): domain Eukaryota; kingdom Viridiplantae; phylum Streptophyta; class Magnoliopsida; order Asterales; family Asteraceae; genus Deinandra; species Deinandra increscens. The sequence continues at coordinate 1,045,326 of JBCNJP010000024.1, read as the reverse complement.
TGCAACTCTTGGATTTGACTCATAACAGTTTTAGAGTCAATCATTTTAAAATCCAAGAACTTGGCCACCACAAATTTCTTTGTGCCTGCATCTTCGGTTTTGTATTTCCGTTCCAAAGATTCCCATAGTTCCTTGGCCGTGTTTACTTTACAATAGACATTGTAAAGCGAGTCCGCCAAACCATTGAGCACATAGTTCTTACACAAGAACTCAGAATGCTTCCAAGCTTGAACTGCGCTCACAGATTGAGCATCCATTTCCCCTTCAGACACTTGGGGAGCGATTTCAGTCAAGAACCTCGCAAGGTTCAACGTTGTCAAATAAAACAGCATCTTCTGCTGCCAACGTTTGAAGTTCAGACCATTGAACTTTTCGGGTTTCTCAGCGTGGCTTGCAACCGCTCCAGGCAGCGGTGCAACCATCATCGTGGTAACAGCAACGGCAGAAGTAAAAACTGCAGAGACCCCAGAGGTCTGTACACCAGAGGTTGGTAAAGGCTGAGATGGATCCATTCTGAAACGAAACCCACAGGAGAACAGTTAGAAATATTCGTACACAGAGTGTACACCAATCTGTTTAAGTTTGTTGGAATTCAGTAACGATTCAAGTGATCGTTTAATTACAATACAGATACAATAATGAGCAAACAACAAAGGAGATAGAATAGAAAACGAAAACCCCACAGAAATATGATCACGAACAGCAGCAAACTATGTTCCTGCAAAACAGAAAACCACAGAAGGAAAA
>JBCNJP010000024.1:1025079-1044079 GCA_039602395.1 Deinandra increscens subsp. villosa | reverse complement strand
ACATTAGAGAGAGAAAAGTTGATGGAGTTAATGACGGTGAATCAATTATCGATGAAGATGGTGGAGATAATGACGGTGAATCAAGAGCGAAGAGCAAAAAAGATCTTAAAATCTTAATTATAGATGAAGATGGTCGACAAACAAATGTAACAAAAAAAACATTGTGTTTTAAGTCTTTTTTTTTTCAAACTTGTAAATTTACTTTTTTAAATTTTTATGTCAGATTTACTTTTATGAATTGCTCCTTTCAATTTTTATACTTTTTTAAAGAACCCGTATTCTCGAATTGACAGTTATACGTTGCTTTATTAAGAGTGAAGAATAAAAAATGTCTTAAAATCTTAATTTTATATGAAAATGATCGACAAACAAATATAACAAAAACAGTGTCTTTAAGTCTCTTTTTTTTTCAAATTTGGAAGTTTATTTTTTTAAATATTTATTTCCTTTTTTAGTTTTATGCATTATTTCTTTCAGTTTTTATTTCGAATTTAGTTTTATGTTATATTTCATTTAATACTTTATATTACAAACTCGGGTATCTACCCGGGTAAACGTATTATCGAAGCAGTTATCATATCAGAAAATAATATTGACTTTCGAACGTTTATTCCAAGAGTTTCATTGATTCCAACAGATAAACAAATTGTGTTGAGGTTTCAAAGAAGACAATTTCCAATCTCAGTTTGTTTTGCATTGACTTTAAACAAAAGCAAAGATCAATCCTTTTCGAGACTTGGATTATTTTTAAAGAATCCGGTATTCTCGCATGACCAGTTATACGTTCATTTAGGGTGAAGAGCAAAAGGGGTCTTAAAATCTTAATTCTAGATTAGATGAAGATGACCGACAAACAAATGTAACAAAAAAAATTGTCTTTAATTTTTATTTTTTAATATTTGTAAATTTACTCTTATTTAATATTTATATAGCTCTTTAGTTTTATGTATTATTCAATTCACTTTCTCTTTTCAGTTTAGTTTAATGTTATTATTTATTTTTTTTATATTACAGCATCGGGTATTTACCCGAGTTATTAGCTAGTAAATATTAAATCACATTTATTAAACACAATATATTTGAATATCATATTTCTTCTTAATCTCTTACTTTGTCTTCTTCACATTTTCACAATCCTCGAGCCGTCAAGTGATCAGTATTTGCCCAAATTAGTTTCATTTTGTAGAAGAACCGTTCGTAAAATTAAAATAAAATAAATATTTTATTTGATTACGATTACAACAAAAGAGAGTGAATCTAATCTATTACAATACAATGAAATGAAATTCTACTCCTACTACAATTACTGGGAAAATAAATAAGATTACACGGATATGAAAATACAATACAAGGAAATGAATGATGATTACAATGAAATGAAATCTGAATACAAATGAAATGAAATGATGTTGATTTAAATGAAAGAAATTAAAGACAAAGAATTTAATAAAAGGTTTTAAATACCAATTGAAGGTTAAAGAAAATGATTTGAGAAAAATCTTTTGATATTAGACAAGAAAACGAGAAAGGTTCCAAGGAACCTTGGCGAAGGCTTCGGGTCAAAACCCGGGTCCCTTAAAACAAATTCCGGGTCTACCGAAGATCCGTTTTGTTTCCCAGGGTACAATCGCCTAAACCGTATTGTACGGCCGGGATAACTCTAAGCTTGAAGTTACCTTAGAGTTCTTGAAGATCCTGACGAACGAGATGAATATTGGAAGAAGATATGAAGATGAGGATGAGAGAAAGAATTATGTGTATTGAATTCGGTGTATTTAGCCTCAACTAATGAGGATGTATTTATAGTGGTGAGAGTGACTTGTTGAGCACACAAAAAATAATTTGTACTCAAACTTTGCATTAAACGTCTTTAATGCAAATTAATTTCTAATTAACGCGAAATTACCTTAATTAGCTCAAAACGCGTTTACAGCTGTACACCGCGTAACAGTCGTTTTTCGGAAGAACTGATCTTCCGGTCCGTTCCAACTTCAGTCGGAAATTCTTCCGGTTCAACTTCAACCGGAACTATTGTTCAGGTTGAACTCGTTTTCGCCCGGACCACACAGGTCCGCTTGACCCATTTTCTGGTTGAACTCAAAAACAATAAGGCGGCTCTCAAGCGGCTCGCGGCGCCACATTGCGCCACATTGCGCCACATTGCGCCTCATACGCCCATGCCACGCGTGAGCGCGAGCGCGAACGCAAGTTAGGGGTGCTTCAGGGTCCAAGGGATGTGTCCTACTAAAGAAAACAATAGTTGGTAAGGTTCACACCTTATAAACCACTTTTGGTTTAATTCCCCAACCAATGTGGGATGAGTTAACATGCTATATTTAGCATTTTTCTCTCTAATTTTCGCAGCTTCACATGTTGCGAGACCTCAACTTTGAGCTTCGATATCTCATTCATACGAGCTCGGATTTGGACGTGGTTTGATGCGTTGGGAAGCCCTCACAACGTACTACACAAACCCATAAAGTACAGAGGGAAAAACCTATGTTATCTGTAATTTAGTTTAGTCTAAAGTTGGTGAAAAACTCATTTTCACACTTAGTGAAAAACCCATTTCCACTAGTTTTTCTCCCAAAATTCCAACACATTTTGCTGGCTTTTTGTTGTTTTTTTTCTTCAAACGATTCCTCGTTCTACTACTTTGTTAGGTCATTGGAGCGTATCATCCTCTCTAATACAGTGTCCAAAGGTTTTTTTGTAGTAGGACTCTTAAGGGTATGATGTAATGATGATGCCCAATTATCTTTCTTGTGTTTCTCGGACGGTTATGATTCTTCTTGTCTAAAATTAATTAACGATTATGATTAGGTAAGGTTTTTTATATCTTTGATTGACGATTATGATTCTGGCATTACGGTGACGGGTGTCAATTCAAATTGGATATCCAGATCGTATCAACAAAAATCAAGAACTCGAGAGAGAATTATATTGAAGTGGAAATTACAAGAATTTGGAAAACAAAATTTCTACCGATTACATCAAGCTAAAACGCTCTTATAACAACTAATTAACGGTAAACTAATCTTATCACAATTACTACACCTACCACCCTTCTACTTTTAACAAACATACAAAAACTACCCAGTCATTTAATCACCCGACTTCTTTATTAAAATAATTCCAGATTAGTCCCTCAAGTTTAGGTAACTTGTCAAGTAAGTCAATAACTTTTCTGTTAACAAGAATTAACAGATTTTGCGTCAATCATCTTACAATCTCCCCCGTAATTCTTGATCACAGAAATACCCTCAACCCATTTAGCAATCATAAGACATTAACAACATGCACCAGTGACCCCATAGAGTTTGTATGCATGATGTGCCCTACAATCACCAAAATAAGTTTTGATATTCCTGTTATGTCAGAGTACTTCTTTCTCTTTTCATTTCTGCATTTTCTTGAACCTTATTTGCAGTAATTATCAACTCCTAGCAAAAACCTCATTTCCTCAAACTTTGGCCTTGCTAACCCTTTAGTCATTATATTAGCCTTCTGATTTTCTGACCTCACAAACACTACTTTAATCAACCCTTTCTCTATACTTTCTCTTATAAAGTGAAACCTGAGGTGTATGTGTTTTGAACGTCCATGGAACACAGGATTTTTCATGAGTTCAATAGCAGATTTGTTGTCTACTTTTAGCTCAACACACCCTTGCCTGTAGCCTGTTATCTCCTCCAATAAACCTGCTAACCAGATGGCCTGGCAAGCTGCTGCTGTTGCTGCCATAAACTCTGCCTCACATGAAGAAAGTGCCACTGACTTTTGCTTCTGAGATAGCCAGGTTATAATAGACTCATTGAAATAAAACACACTCCCAGAAGTGTTTTTACCATCATCACTATCCATCAAATAGTTGCTGTCACTAAAACCTTCCAGACCTCCCATCTTCCCTTCCTTGTAATGCAATCCATACCCAATTGTGCCCTTCACATATCTGATGATTTGCTTTACTGCCTTCATGTGACTTACCTTTGGATTCTGCATGTACCTGCACACAATACCAACAGAGAAACATAAATCTGGTCTAGTTTGAATTAGATACCTTAGAGACCCAACAAGCTTCCTATATAAGGTAGCATCCACATCTTCACCCTGTTCATCCTTGTGAAGCCTGACTCCTGGATCCATTGGAATCTTTGTGTCATTACAATCTTCAAGACCTGCTAGTTTCACCAACTTTTCTGCATAAGCAGCTTGTTTAAGATAGAGTCCCTTTGAAGTTTGCCTAACCTCTATTCCCAAATAGTAGCAAAGCTCCCCAAGATCTGTCATTTCAAAGTTAGATCTCATTTGACTCTTGAACATATCAATTTCTTGATAGTTGTTCCCTGTTATGAGCAGATCATCAACATATACTCCAACAATCAAAGTAGACTTCCCTTTTGTCCTAACATAAACAGCCTGCTCATATTGGCATCTTCTAAATCCAATCTCCTTGAGAACTTTATCAAGTTTCATGTTCTAAGCTCTTGGAGCCTGCTTCAAACCATACAATGCCTTCTTGAGTCTATAAGCCTTTTCTTCACTGCCTTTAATTTCAAAGCCTTCTGGTTGCATCACAAACACTTCTTCCACTAACTCACCATGAAGGAATGCAGCTTTCACATCCAAGTGGTAAACCCTCCACTCTTCTCTAGCAGCATAAAGAAAGCAACAATCTAATAGTTTCAATCCTTGCAACTGGTGCAAAGGCTTCTTCATAATCAATCCCATGTTTTTGCACATACCCCTTTGCAACTAACCTTGCTTTATACTTTGAAACCCTTCCATCTGCATTTCTTTTGATTTTATACAACCACTTGAGTCCTATAGGCTTACAGTTTTCTGGAACATCTTGCAACTCCCAAGTTTCATTTTTCTTAATTGCCCTCAATTCCTCTTTCATAGCTTTTCTCCATTCTAAACTCTGATTAGCTTCAATAAAAGTCAAAGGCTCATTCTCTTGAGTCAACAAGAGTTCAACCTGTTCAAGCTCTTCCTGTCTTTGTCTTCCTATGTTAATCCTTGGATCCAACACACAATCCTGCAATCTAGGGGGAACTTTAGTCCTTCTAGTTGAAGCCCTAGTAGCAACAGTACTAGATGACCCAGATGAGGTTGAAGCCTCTCTATTCTCCTCATCCACAATTTCATCAATTTCCTGTTCAACATTATCTCCATCTTCATTCACTATGTCAACCCTTTGACCTCCTTGATCCCCATAAGTGAAATCCATTTCACTCCAAGTTGTTACAGGATCCTTTCCTTTATTTTTAGTAGATCCAGGCCAATGCCATTTCCTTCCTTCCTCAAACCTCACATCTCTACTAACAACAATTCTGTTTCTAACAACATCCAACATTCTATATGCTTTTGATCCTGCTTCAGTTCCTAAATGCACCATTGGGTGACTCCTGTCATCCAATTTTCTCAACCCTGGCTTTGTGTCTTTGACATGCCCAACACATCCAAACACCTTCAAATGACTTATATTAGGACCTTTTCCTTTGAGCATCTCATAAGGGGTTTTCATGTTCTCTTTCAATGCTTTTGTTGGCATCCTGTTCAAAAGATAAACTGCATGTCTCACTCCCTCAGCCCAGTACTCCTCAGGAACCTCCATGACTTTTAACAAACACCTAGTCATGTTGAGAACAATCCTATTCCTCCTCTCAACAGCCCCATTCTGTTGAGGGGAGTAAGGAGCAGTCAAAAGTCTATTAATTCTATTTGATATACAGAAATCAGTGAATTCCTTTGACAAAAACTCTCCACCTCTGTCAGTTTTTAAACTTTTGATTTTATTCCCAAACTGCCCTTCTACAACAGCCTTAAACTTTCTAAACATAGGGAATGCTTGATCCTTGCTAGCTACAAAATATACCCACATATACTTAGTGTAATCATCTACAACAAGTAAGAAATATCTATTACCTGACCCAGTAGTTGGAGTAATAGGACCACACAGGTCCATAGATACAAGATCAAACAGCCTTTTGCTTCTATAGGTGGACTCTTTAGGGAATGGTTGTCTTGTATGCTTCCCTGCAAGACATGCCTCACAAATCTGAGAGCTATGCTTTATAATTGGCATTCCTTCAACCAATTGTCCCTTTGCCATAGCCTCCATAGTCTGAAAACTAACATGACCAAGCCTGCCATGCCACAACCAAGACTCATCCTGCACATTACTCAGGAAACACTTGGGAGAACCAGTATTTAGACTGACTTTGTATAACCTATTGGGAGATTTCCTTACTTTCATGAGTAATGACCCACTTCTTTCATATAGCCACAGGTAATCATCCTTCAACTTAACCTCACAGCCTATTTCAGTCAATTGTCCTAGACTAATGATGTTACTGTTCAACTTAGGGATATAATATACACTTGTTAGCAACCTCTGCTCATGAGAGTTCCCTTCCAACAAGACAGATCCCCTTCCCATAATGTCAACACTCGAACCATCTCCAAACTTAACATTTCCTGTGATGTTTTTATCTAACACAGAAAAGTTTGAGAGGTTCCATGACATATGATTTGAGGCTCCATTATCAAGATACCAAACTTCCATGTCTTCTTTTGAATCTGATGAGTATTTCCCTGGTAGTACCTTTGACTCATCAAGGTAGACCTTCCCTTCTTCTTCTGGTTTTCCTTTCACCATGAGAAGAATAGGCTCATCATCTTCAACCTGTGTCAGGTTTGATTCTTGCCCTTTAACAGAAGTCTTACCACATTCACTAGCATAATGTCCCAACTTATCACATTTAAAACATTTAATTTTGCTTTTATCTTTCTTAGGCTTACCATTGTATTTCTGCCCCTTCTTAAACTTCTCATTATTTCCATTTCCTGCACTTCTTGAATTCTCACTCTCTTCCTGATTACTAGCCCTCTTATTGACTGATTTACCCTTGCTCTTATTATCTTTGTACCTAGCTCTCCATTCAGTATAAGTGAGCAAAGCCTGCTCTTCTTTAGGATTGCTCATCTTGTTCTTCATGCCTACTCTCTCCTCATAGGCTTTTAGCCTACCAACAATTTCTTGAAATAGAACTGTATCTAAATCCACAAATTGTTCAATAGAGGCAACTATTTGAACAAACCTCTCAGGGACTGAATCAAGTAACTTCCTAGCAAGAGTGGGGTCTTCTATCTTAGATCCCAAGTCAGCAGACTTAGTGGCTATAGCACTCAATCTTCCCACAAACTCATCTATATTCTCACTATCCTTCATTCTCAAGGCCTCATACTCACTTTTTAATGTCTGCAACCTAGCCTTCTTAACCCTATCAACTCCTATATGTCTTGTCTTAATAGAATTCCAAATTTCTTTGGCAGAATCAAGGCTAGCTACTTGTAATATCAAATCCTCAGGTAAAGATTGATACAAATAGGCAATAGCCGCTGAATTCTTCTTAGCATCTACAATAGCACCCTCTGCTGGTTCAACAACCTCCCAAAGCCCATGAACATTAAAAATTGCTTTAATCTTGACAGACCATATAGAATAATTTGATGAAGTTAATACCGGACACTGGAGAGGGATAGTAGTGAAATTATCTCGAACCACCTGATTTACCCGAATTCCACCGTCGGCCATTGCAGGTCGTGATGATCTTCCCGATGAAGGTCTTCTAGGCGACGAAATGAATCGATGAATTTTGGAATTGGTGCCGAGGATCAGAGATCCCCAACTTCAGCGAACTCAGCGAAGAAGATGATCAATTCGATAACAAGCTCTGATACCAAATCAAATTGGATATCCAGATCGTATCAACAAAACCGAATCAATCAAGAACTCGAGAGAGAATTTTATTGAAGTGGAAATTACAAGAATTTGGAAAACAAAATTTCTACCGATTACATCAAGCTAAAACGCTCTTTAACAACTAATTAACGGTAAACTAATCTTATCACAATTACTACACCTACCACCCTTCTACTTTTAACAAACATACAAAAACTACCCAGTCATTTAATCACCCAACTTCTTTATTAAAATAATTCCAGATTAGTCCCTCAAGTTTAGGTAACTTGTCAAGTAAGTCAATAACTTTTCTATTAACAAGAATTAACAGATTTTGCGTCAATCATCTTACATCAATTCTGATTACACTCCATAACGTTCGAAGCAAATGATCGAAATTTGAGTTCACAAATTACATATTTTTCACTCACAAAGTTAGAATTTCTCACAACCAATACATGTTTTTTTAATTTTTTTCCCCAAACCAAATTCGCCACTCTGGCTCACTCCTAGTTCTTTAATATTGTTTTTTTTCTTTTATAACTTTTAAAATATGACATTTGATAATTCTAAATATTCGGTTGTGACTTATTTATTATTATTTACGTTTCAGGTAAACTTCATTCAAGACTGAGCAGTGTTATGTAATGGCACATGGATGCTGACTAGATCACACTGTTTCATCACACACAAGGGGTATACTGTATACATGGTGTGGTGTATGGTAAGGTATGTGGCGTAATTATTTTTTATTACTTTAAACAAATTTAAAAAAATTAGGTGGCATCAATTGATTGGAAAAAAACCCAACCCACCTTCCCCTCCACGACATTGAGATCTTCACGGGTTTCCTCCACATGACCCCATCACGCCACCCCGGGGTGGTGTTCCACGGCATTGAGGGTGCGTGTAGGGCTTCACGCTCATGATCACGCCGATATACCCGATGCTCTAATATGATGTTTTATACAATTCCTTATTTTCCACGTTTCGATGTTGTTCTTTTAAATTACTGACGCAACGTGATTAATTATGTACTTCCTGATATTTAAATCAGAGTCTAAACAACTTCATTCTTTTTTTTGAACAGCTAATCTACCTCTAAATTAGACCAGAAATACCATTGTCAAGGATTGAACCCATGACCTCCAGGTAAGGCAAAACCTTACCACCTTCCCCTTAATCATTAGGATAAGAACTCATTCGATTCAATTCGATTTTACACATATTACCATGTTAATTAATATCACCGTCACAACACACAACAAACATCTAACGTTGTTTATACCTATACGTATGAAAAACCATATCCACGATAAAGTTTGAAACATGGATGTTTTAACTTTTAACCGACTATAGGTCTGCCAATTTTGACCCATCTCAACTCTCCATTTATAATAGAGGACTGGATAACAAAACATCTAAACCAGAACAGCACAAAACTGATTCCCAAACACCCCCCTATCTTTCTTTCCGCCATGTTCAAGTCCAAGCTTTTTCTCTCAGCCTCTACAGTTGTTCTGCTCGTATCCGTGCTTTTATCCGTCGGATTTCCGTCCAGTAATCATTCCGGCGGTGATGATGACGTGGAAGTTATTCCGATCAACGGTGGGGCGGTGGGACCGGAGAGCTTTGATTTTAATCCGGTGGACGGTGGAGGGCCGTACACCGGCGTTTCCGACGGCCGGATTGTCAGGTGGATTGAGAGTGAACGGCGGTGGAATGATTTCGCCGTCACTTCGCCGCACAGGTGAATCAGAATCGAGTATGTTGATTATTTTGTTGTAGTTAAAATTAGGGTTTAATTCTTTTTATCATCATATCATAAACATATAAGAAACATTTTAGTGTATTATAAAATTTTGAGAATATAATAACACTAGTTTAAGTTATATATATTTTATTAACTTATATTACTAATGGTGTTAATGGGTCAATTCATTCAGGTTTCGGGTTATTAGTATCGGGTAAATTGAGTTTCTCTTTTTTTTTAATTAAAATCTCACCCGTAATCAGAACCTATTAAGGTTCGGGTTACTATGATTCGTGTTAGTCGGGTTATTACGGTCAGGTGAGTTGGGTGTTACACACAAACAACTTCTCGCTATAACTTACATGTAGATTTCTCGTATCGCTTTCAAACTAACGTATTTGTTTCTTGTATTAAACTATTTTTTTTCCTCTTACCATGACACAACTTGTACATCAAACGAAACAAATGCCCATATTATAATTGTTGCAGGGGTGGCCCTAGGGTATGGGCAAGGTAGGCGACCGCCTAGAGCCCGATAATTTAGAGGCCTGAGCTTTTTCAAAAATTCTTTTTATATATTTTTTTAAAAAAAGTTTATAGTTTAGGGGTCTTCTTATATGAATTCTTGACTTTCTATGTTAGGGGGTCCAAAATTATTTTTCGTCCCATGCCCAATTTTTTTTTGGATTCTTAGAACCGACATTTTGTTGATTAGATCAAAATTAAACAGTAACGCAACAAATTAGAGGTCGTTGATATATGAACAATAATCACTACTGAGCATTAAAATTGTGTAGTTATGTTGACAAATAAGACTAAAAATCGGATAGCGCATAGTGATGAACTTATATATTATTACTAAAATTAGAAATGCTCCTGGCTTTTGTATAATGATGAGAATAAAAATTAATAAAATTATTGAAGAAAAATGTTCCTCATAAATAACCATAAAACTCTAAGTAGGGTCGCTAGGTTCCTAGATTCTCAATTTCTCATTAAACTAGTCTTCATTCTCCAATTTTAGTCATAATAAAAGTCCGGGGCACATTAATATATTTAAGAAATTCATATTAGAATAATTTGAAAAATTCATATCCTGATTGGTTTAATCTGTAACCCGATTTTTTATTAAAAAGACAACCCGAAAACAGACCCTAACTATATTTCGGGTTTGTCTCGTTAACCAGATTAACCCAATTAAAACTTTTAGATCTTATTATACCCGACCTTAATTGTCTTATTCGGATTTTTATGTTTTCTTTTAATTATTTTTCATACTTTTTCTATGTTTTTCTATTATTTCCATAACTTTATATAATATATGTTTATTTTAATCTTTTGACGGATTTCTCATTTACTTCCTTTATTTTTTTTATGTTTCTTTTCTTTTTGACATGATTTTTTAGGTTTTGCATTTTTGGTATCATTTTGACCGATTTTTTATATTTTTTCACACACTTAGAATTTTAGGTAAAACTTGTTTAACAAACTTTGGTTAATGTATGTTCTTAACAACAAACTTTATTGGGGTCAAAAAACCATCTAGTTTATAATTTATAAATTGATTATGTGTTATGTAATCTCCATCTAAAACATAAATCAAAGCTACAGTTTTTTAATGGTAAATACACCACTAAATTCCATTCATTATACACATTGTAAAATTTTAACATGCACCATTTATGCACCATTTAGATGAGAATAAACATCGGATATGATTGGGCTAAATGTTTTTGGTGAATTTAATTTGAAATACATGAAACCTAAATATCAATTTTTTGACAGGCATTCGTGTGGTGGGCCAGAAATGGAGGATAAATGTGGACGACCATTGGGCTTAAAGTTTCACAAAAACACGGGTGTTTTATACATTGCAGATGCATATTTTGGGCTACTTGAAACGGGCCCAAATGGTGGATTAGCCACTTCACTAGTATCAGAAGCCCAAGGCCATCCATTAATGTTCACCAACTCTCTAGATATTGACTACACCAATGGCCTCATCTATTTCACCGATAGCAGCCAACTTTACACCCGTAGGTATGTTTATTTACATCTTAATTCCTAAAAGATTTAAGGTCCAATTTATGATAAATCAATACGCCTTCTCGGCTTCTCGTTTCGATAACTTGTTTAAATATAAATGTATGTATTCATGTAGAGATCACGCTCTTCTCGTTCTAACGGGAGACAGAACAGGAAGAGTACTAAAATACGATCTTGAAAGCAAAGAAGTGACCGTTATACTTCAAAACCTCACGTTTCCAAATGGGATAGCGTTAAGTAAAGATGGTAACTTCCTTCTCGTGGCGGAGACAACAAATTGTAGAATTTTGAGACTTTGGCTTAAGACACCAAAAGCCGGAAAACTTGAAGTATTTACTGATCTTCCCGGATACCCGGACAATATCAAGATAAACACGAATGGAGAATTTTGGGTGGGAATGTATTCAAGAAAGATAGAAGCTTTAAGATGGATTCACTCAAATCCTTGGATTGTGATTGTTTTGAGTAAGCTTCCAATTGCCATTGTTAGAGTGAGTTCATACATTATTGCTAAACTAGGGGGTGAAGGTTTGGCAGCAAAGTTGGGGGTAGATGGTGACATATTGAAAATCTTGGAGGATGTAAATGGTAAAACATGGAGAGATGCAAGTGAAGTAATGGAGAGAGATGGGTGTTTGTGGATTGGTTCAGTGAAAACCCCCTTTGCAGTAGAACTAAAAATACAAGAATAATAAAGAGGAGAATTTGTATATAACTTGAAATCACACACCTTACTGTTATTATTTTTTACTTTTTTTTTTTTTTTTTTTGATGAGAATTTGATTCATTAACAACCAAAATAAATGTTACAACTCAGTCCGACATACGGGACAAGCGAGCAACAAGCTGCGCCGCAAGCCCTTTTTTTACCTATAGTTATCTATATAAACTAATTATTATTATATTTGTTTCTTAACGGTTAACACACATTCATTTATAATACATTTTTAAATCATAACTCCATAATGTACATGAACTTCAGATTTTAAACATGGGTTTCCTCTAAAGACGAAACTTCTTATCGGTAGTCTACAACCCACTAACAATTATTATACTTGTTTGATGCAAATATTGTTTTTTACTTGTTAAAATTAGGGGTGTAAACGAGTCGAGCCACTCCTTAGTTACTCGAGATCGAATTGATAAAAAGCTTGAAATGAGCCGAGTCTTAACAAGCCTGAGCTGAACTCAAGCTCTGAAATATGGCTCGTTTAATAAACGAACTTGAGCCTGAACTTTACATATCGAGCTTGAGCAAGCTCGTGAGCCTTAACGAGCCTTTTATTTATATAATTTTTATTTAATACATTAAATTAAATATATTTTTAAAACTAATTATTATTATAGATAAAATTATAATAATATAAGTAAATAATATGTATTAAATTCTATATAAAAAGTATAACTATATATATAATAAATGAACCGAACCCGAGCCGAACTCGAGCTTAAATAATTTTCCACGAACCAAGCTCGAGGAAATAAGGTTGTATATAACTATTCCTCTCACGAACATCATTTTTGTCTTCATCACGTCATCATTACCTTGTGTGTCCCTTTGCCTTTTATGTCGCCCACCTCGTTATCAACACCCAGATTACAAACATTAAGACCACACTTAAGGTGATAATGTTACATGTGACGCAAATTCATTAATATTAGATTGTTATGTACAAAGGGAATATAGTAGGTTGCAAGAAATGACTCTCTCATATATCACCAATGTGTTTTGGACTCATTGGCTTTTGAGGAGAGGACTTCACAGTTAAGCATGTTTCACTGAGAAGAATCAAGTGACACGCAACATCGTCGTGAGTTTTCACTCGGATAACCAAAACCAGTCCGCAAACTTCTCTTAGACAACGTGGACAATATTAGTTGGTATGAGAGTTCGGTATGAAAGTCACATGTACGGTTTACGATGGTCATAAAAACCTCATAGGGGAGTCACATGTATGGTTTATGATGTTGATCAGGAAAACCTCATAGGAACGGATTGATGATAATTGGAGTCTGGACCACTGCCCCTCCTTTGGTTAAACAAGGGTTCAAGATTTTTTCTCTCCCAAATTCTTGGAACCCATGAGCAGTAGGCCGACTTTCACTTATCCAAATATTCCTTAAGATTTCTGATACGGATTTTGAGGCTCTCAATCATCCTTTCACGATGCTAGAGATTAGGAATGCCTTGTGGGATTGTGATGATGATAGGGCACCAGTCCTGGATTGTTTCAACATGAACTTCCTCAAAATATGTTGGGATGGATTTAAGCTGGACCTCATGAAGATGTTGGAAGGATTTTATGTCAATGGAACCATCAACAGAGGATGCTTCCCATCATTTATCACCCTTATTCCCAAGAATGATGATCCTGCCTCGTTATCAGATTTTATGTCCATAAGCCTAATCAGGCGCATCACAAGGTTATCTCAAAGGTTCTTATTAGTCGCCTAAAATGCGCCATGCCACACATCATTTCGAAGGAGTAATCGACATATCTCGCAAATATGAGCATTCTAGATAGTCCTCTTCTACTATGTGAAGTGATCTCTTGGCTACGGAGCACAAAAAATCCGGGCATGATCTTCAAAATTGACATTAACAAAGCGTTTGATTTATTATCTTGGGATTTTCTGAATAAAATCATGGCAGGGATGAATTTCCGTCGTAGTCAAAGGAAGTGGATTATGGCGATTGTGTCATGCTCTAACATGTCAATTCTGGTAAATGTCTCTCTCACACAAGAATTCCTTAGTGAGCATGGCCTACGCCCTACGTTAAGGAGACCATTTGTCTCTTTGTTTGTTCATAATAGCTATGCACGCACTTTCCTGCTTTATCAAAAAAGCTTGCAAGTTGGGTGTCTACCACGACATTTGGTGCTCCCCAACAAGTGCATGATTAACTCACATTTTATTTGTTGATGATGTTGTCTTTTTAGGTGAATGGCCAGAAATGAACTTGCTGAACTTAAGGAGGATCTTGAGGTGCTTTTATCTCATTTCAAGTCTCGGGATGGGAGGATGTTGTTCGTTTGGGTTGTTCGAGTTGAAGTAGTAGTTGGGATTCATTTTTATTGTGATGTTGGTAGAAAATAAAAAATGACAGAAGATGTTGGTATGAAAATGGATGTGAAATAATGTAAAAAAGGGTGGTATTTAAAGTGGTATAAATTGAATCAATTTTTTTTAAAGTCAACTAGCCGTTGGAGGGTGGGAGGTCTACACCAACGATCGAAATCTTAAAGTGTCAATGTGCGGTGCTCGGTGGCCACACCCTTCTCATTTTCTGTGGCGCCGCAGCACACCCAATGGTATAGTTGCGGTCCACCTTACACAAGCCGCACTATGCGGTAATGGTATTAGAATCATCCTTATGGTGATACATGACAACTATTTATATATTATTTAAATTGCAATTATTATTAATTATTTAATGATATCTAAATATATATTAAATTATTATTATCAATAAATATATTAACAAAGTACAGGTGTTAAGCATATGTAAACGCAACACAATTAACAATGGATTTAGTGATGTAGTGAGTAGAGGCGTGTATTACAACATTTATCTATAAAGTTCGATCCTTAGAGCGTCTGACTACTAATCATTTTTATTCGGTAATTTCTTATGTCATTTCTTATATATTTTTTTCTTTTATGTTTACATAGTTTTAGTTTTACACTTTTGGGTTTACATATGACTTTTTTGATCATTTTCCCTATTATATTTTTAACGTAGCAATGCAATTATTTCGTGTATTCGGGATTCTTTTTTTATTTTAACGACAAACTTTTTTTTTGTTTACACGGTGTTTGAACCCTTTACCACTTGAAAAGTCAAAACTTTAGTCAAAACATTAGTAAATACATTTGGTATCTGTGTTATCACCGTGGGAACACTCGGGTTATAGAATCTACTTATATTTAATATGTTAAGTGATTCATTATTAAAATATTGGCACACTCCTGGGAGGATGTATTTCCGTGTAGCTCGTGCCACACACAAGCTTTTGGTTTATCCCTAATGGCAAGTGTAACATTTGTATGTGTTGTACACACTTCTTTTTGATTAATCAAGGGACATGATAAAGACACAGGAGCTTCTGATTTCTGCACAGGATCCAAACGGTCGTTTGTACCCAAACGGCCGTTTGTAGTTTTTTATTTTTTTTATTTTTTTATTTTAAATAAATGTTTTAAATTATTTAACTTTTTATAAACATTAAAAATGTTTATTTACCATATATGATAAAAAATACTTAAATGAACACAATAGTGACTTAAAATAATAAATTTTGAGACTCAGAGTCTTTGCAGGTACCATCTCGATGGCATCTCGACAAGTATTTTCCGGTGTTGGGTCTTCACGGCCCATGATTTTTTATTTTTAATTTTTTTAAACGTTTGTCGAGAATAAGTCATTAAATTTATCAGGGGTAACGAAATACCTACAAAAACATTTTTTAGGTATTCCGTTACCCCTGATAAATTTAGTGACTTATTCTCGACAAACGTTTTGAAAAAAAAAAATCATGGGCCGTGGGACCCAACACCGGAAAAGACTTGTCGAGATGCCATTGAGATGATACCGGCAAAGACTCTGAGTCTCAAAATTTATTATTTTAAGTCACTATTGTGTTCATTTAAGTATTTTTTATCATATATGGTAAATAAACATTTTTAATGTTTATAAAAAGTTAAATAATTTAAAACATTTATTTAAAATAAAAAAAAAAAACTACAAACGGCCGTTTGGATACAAACGACCGTTTGTATCATGTGCAGAAATTAAAAGCTCCTGTGTCTTTATCCAGAGCCTTAATCAATTGTAAAACATTATTTAATTAAAACATAGAATACTTATTTACACAATTATTATGTCTTAAACAGAGAATATATATACAGTCACCTCATCTAATTAATTGACGTGTCAATACTAGCTAGTTTATCATATTAAGTTATGTCTTAATCTAATACCTAATTCCTTTTCTTTCATTATTAAATATATTTCAGTTTTAAAACTATTAATTTATATTATGATGCAAGTGAAGTGGGTAGCCATAAATAAATATACTATTTATATATAAATAACCCGCTTATCATTCTCCTACTCCATTTCTTGTCAAATTAATCACCTGCAACAAACTAGAATCATTAATCCTAAAGATGCTAGCACTATCCCCTCCATTGTTTTCAAACACCTATGGATGCCCCATGGAGGATCTCATTGCCCCCAATCTTGCAAAAGATTGCAATGAAGCGAACTCATATAGTTCAGTTCTTGATTTTCATTTATATGATCAAATCAACCATAAATCTTCACCGCAATATTCCAATTCTTCTGACGGAGCGGCAAATGGTGGCGGCAGCGGGGAGTATATGAAGGTGGAAAGAAAGCTCAATCATAACGCGAGTGAAAGAGATCGTCGTAAGAAGGTTAATGAGTTGTATGCGTTTCTTGGTTCGTTGCTACCGGCTTCAAGTGATCAAAAGGTACGTATTTTTTTGTATATTTTAGTGTAGTTTGAGATTATGTATGAACTTCTAACAAGAGTTCACAATTGTTTGAAGTTTATCGAAACTACCCGTGAGAGAAGCGTTTGTTCGGAGGCGGCAACCCCTGGAGAGTTCTAATGGGTAGAGCCCCTCGGTGGGGTTGAAAATTACTTCATTAATTAAAATTTCACCGGATTTGTTTTGATTCGAAAATTATATTTTTAATTTCGGATTGACTAAATGTGTAACTTATATCACAACTGATTTTAGCCGATTAATGTCATTAGAATAAACACCAAATAAATTCAATCTGAAAGCATTTTCCCAAAACATATTTATAGCATGTTCGAATTCTGTATTCTGCCAAATTACGTATTTATCTATGTTGTATAATTAAACCAAGCAAATTGGACTAGTGTTGGAACTAAAATCATACATAATTCCTTTTTGCAACAGAAGAGGGTGAGTATTCCGGGAACAGTATCTCGTGCGCTAAAATATATACCCGAACTACAAAAGGAAGTGGAGATACTTAAACGTAAAAAAGAAAAATTGTCGACATCAATGGGTAATAAGAGGGAAGAGCATCTTGGCATCAAGAAACAAAGTGATGAAGATTCAAAAACCGAAACAAAATCGTTAGTTATCTCTTCGGTGAACACGTTAGGTGACGAAGAAATCGTCATTCAACTGATCTCCTTGACTGATCATACACACAAGAATAAGGAGATTATCGCGTTGCCTAAGGTTTTGGAATACTTAGAGCAGAAAGAAGATGATCTTGTGTTGATAAATACAATGGCATTTCAGTGTTTAGGAGAAGAGAAGTTATTAACCACTTTGCATCTTCAGGTACATATATCATCTCCTCTCACAATTTACATATAATTCAAAAAATCTTGATGATGATTTTGACAAGAACTAAACAACATAATGTTTTTAACAGGTAGAAGGGGATAAAAAAGTAGATGCCGAAAAGTTGAAGGCGACGCTCAACATGCTTTCAATGAATGATTAGATGAACTTATTAGTCATTAGTTATTACGTAGTTGATTCAAGAGCTAGCACACTCATAGCTAGCTGGAGTAACAAGACATAGATAAATGGGTTGAAAATGACATAACTTGCACTATGACAAGAGTTACAAAACGTTTTTCTAGCGAGGATCCATGGCTGCAAAATCTATTTTTTTTGTACATGCCACTATCCATATATTATCTCTAGAATATTTTAATTGTTATAATATATAATTTTTGTATGTATATGTCAACGGTGCTTTTACTCAATCATGTTTACATGAACATTTTTTTCTTTTAGTTTAACAAACCAATTGTTGACATGTATTTTATGTTAAAGACTAATTCAAAGTGTGTGGTCGTTAAAAAAACTGTTGAATAGGTAACTCAGTCAAAAGAGTGGTGTGAAGTTTCAACAAAGACAAGACAACCACATATTCTTTTGAAGCACTTTCGAGGGATCTCATGTTACAAGTGGCAATTACAACAACGCAAAAGAAATGTGAGATACACTAAAGACAAAACATGTTAGTGTGGTTTGAATGCAAAAGGCACAATTGAAAGCACTCAAGCCAAAGTTTGAGATGTTCCAAACAACTAAATGTCACAATTTGGTGTTGGAAATTTTAGTAAAGATATGCTTTTACTAATTTTTAGACACAAATAATAATTATTATATATGTGTTACATAATTACTTATTTCCGGTTTGGGATGTATTTTGTTAGAGTACCACAACGAACCAAACGATGTCTAAAATAAATCTAATATAAATGAGATATCAAAGCATAGAAATCTATTCCACATTGGGGGGGGGGGGGGGGGGTGAACAGACATTTGAAGGGTTTATAAGAAGGAGCACTCATTGAGAATTATTTTATTTAATTAGGAGGCATCCATGGGACCCCAAGGGGTACGCAGCAATCTCAACTTGC
>JBCNJP010000024.1:973789-1024579 GCA_039602395.1 Deinandra increscens subsp. villosa | reverse complement strand
CAATTTTCTATGTCTTGTTACTCCAACTATAAGTGTGCTAGCTCTTGAATCATCAACTTCGTATTAACTAACGACTAATAAGTTCATCTAATCATTCGTTGAAAGTGTATTGAGCGTCACCTTCAACTTTTCGGCATCTACTTTTTTATTCCCTTCCATCTGTTAAAACATTATATGTTGTTTAGTTCTTATCAAAATCATCATCAAGATTTTTAGAATTATATGTAAATTGTAAAAGGAAATGATATATGTACCTGAAGATGTAAAGTTGTTAATAACTTCCATTCTCCTAAACATTGAAATGCCATTGCATTTATCAATACAAGGTCATCTTCTTACTCCTCTAAGTATTCCAAAACCTTAGACAATGCGATAATCTCCTAACTCTTGTGCGTATGATCAGCCGAGGAGATCAGTTGAATGACGATTTCTTCGTCACCTAACATGTTCATCGAAGAGATTACTAACGATTATGTTTCGTTTATTGAATCTTCATTACTTTGTTTCTTGATGTCAAGATGCTCTTGCCTCTTATTACCCTTTGATGTCGACAATTTTTCCTTTTTACGTTTAAGTATCTCCAATTCCTTTTGTAGTTTGGTTATATGTTTTAATGCACGAGATACTGTTTTCGGAATAGTGACCATTTTCTGTTACAAAAAGGAATTATGTATGATTTTAGTTCCACACTAGTCCAATTTGACAAGGAAATGAAGGAGGAGAATGATAAGCGGGTTATTTATATATAAATAGTATACTTATGGCTACCCACTTCACTTGCATTATAATAAATGTTTTAAAACTAAATATATTTAATAACTAGTTAGTGTCCCGGGTAAATACCCGAGGCTGTGATATAAAAAAAAATTAAACGAATTAAAAGATGAAAGTTTTTTCTAACTATTAAACGAATGATCGAACTGGAGTTTAAGTTCATCAATTGTGGGTTTAGAAAGTCGCGACTTTGTTTTTTTATTCGTTCACCATCATTCGTTGATCGAAACCTAAGCATCTAGTTTTGTTAGGTTTTCTTCCACGAATCCAAATCAATTTACGGATCAAATTTTCATTGAGAAATGAAGAAGATATGATGAATCAAAGTTATGGTATTGTAAAATAAATATGGATAATTTTGTATGGAAATAATTTAATTTTTTGATTTTTAATTATACGATCTTTCCTTTTTGTAAATACCATTTATTTTTTTAATTCAAAAATCTATAAAAATGACACATAAGCTAATCCTAGGTGGCACACCTTAAATTGTGCCACCTACACATTAACAACTTGTGTTTATTATATAGTATAGATTGCTCATTTAATTATTTATGGCTACCCACTTCACTTACATGTTGGGTTAGGGGTTTTCTCATCTATGGTGAGTTTTCTCCTGATGGGGATTGGAGATGATCGGGTGGATGGGTAATGCCCCGTCAGTGATCTAAATTTACCGTTCAAAAAAAAAGGTATTAGATTAAGACATAACTTAATATGATAAACTAGCTAGTATTGACACGTCAATTAATTAGATGTGGTGACTATATATATATTCTCTGTTTAACACATAACAATTATGTAAATAAGTATTCTATGTTTAATAAAATAATGTTTCACAATTGATTATTAATAAAAACGAAGTGTTCACAACACATGCAAATGTTACACTTGTCATTAGGGATACACCAAAAGCCTGTGTGTGACACGAGCTCCACGCAAATAAATCCTCCAAGGAGTTTGCCAATAGTTTAATAGTTTAATAATGAATAACTTAACATATTAATTAATAGTTTAATAATGAATAACTTAACATATTAATTAGAACTTTACTTTATTATTAATACTAGGTTACTAACCCGTGTATTACACGGGTTGAGTTTATAATATTAGACACATATAAAAAATTCTAAAAAAAACACTGTTAAAATAATCAAATTTATTATGTTTGACAAATTGTTGATTAGTTTTCTTAAAATAATCAAATTATTGAGTAAATTTATCAAATTCACATTAAGTTTGTCAATTATTTTTTTTAAATGGAAATTTAGTTCTGATAAAATTGGTAATTATACTTAATTGATAATCTAATAAATTGATGCTTGAATGTGGTTTTGACATGTGGCGATGCTTATGTGGACATCCTAGAAATGATACATGTGGCACCAATTTAGTGTTTTATTAGGATTAAAAAGATAAAGATGTTATAGCGGGGATAACTTGGATATACAAAATAGTTATATTACTATGTTAAACAAATAATAGAGAAAACGAAAATAAAAAGTCATACGTAAAAGTAACGGTGTAAAACTAAAAAAAAAGAGAGAGAGAATTTGAACACCTTCGCATTCCGGGTGATCAAAACATCGCCTAAGCTTTGCTTTCCTGTTATCATGTAATTTCTTGTTTTGCTCTCTTGTTCTTTTATTTTTGTGGTGGTCTCTAATGTAGATTTCCATGGTTCCTCACATATAAATCAACTTTTTTTCTTTCATTTTTTATCTAACTTTAAGCTTCAATATCTCATTCAGTGGCGGATCTTGAAAAAAGTTTCATGAGTGACCGAAAGTTACGTGACCAAAAAATATATATAACTAATGAATTCGGGTCGGATCAAACCAATATATATATATATATATATATATATATATATATATATATATATAAGTAACGAATTCGGGTCGGGTCAATCCATTAGAACAAAAAATATTGAATCCGGGTCGAGTCGGTTCAAACAAAAAAACTATAAATGAGTACCTTCAAACAAAAAAACTATAAATGAGTACCCTTATACTTTGTTTTAGTTACCAAAACAACCCTAAACTTTGTTTTAGTTAAAATAAGTCATTTAAGATCTAATTTTTGATATTTTTTTAGTAGATACATAACGTTTATAAATAATTTTACGTTGGAGACTGACTTAATACATTCAATTTTCAAAAAAAAATTAGTGGTGACCAACTCAATATATAAAAAAAAAATTAGTGGTGACCGAAACGATATATATAAAAAATTTCTTCGTAAAACGCCTATACTCTGTACCTCGGGATAAAAAATCAGCAGTGACCGAGGTCACTGCTGGTACCCATTAAGAACCGCCACTGATCTCATTCATCTTATCTCTATTTTAGACATCATTTGTTTCATTGTGATACTCTCACAACATAGAACGAAAACCCGAAAATAATTAATTATATAACACATGTATAATAATAATTATTTGTGTCTAAAATTAAAAAAAAATATATTTTTACTAAATTTCCAACACTAAATTGTGACATTTTAGTTGTTTGGAACATCTCAAACTCTTTCTTGATTGCATTCAAACCGCACCGACATGTTTTGTTTTGTCTTTAGTGTATCCCACACTTCTTTTGCGTTGTTGTAATTGCCACTTGTAACACGAGAGCCTTCAAAAGTGCTTGAGTTGTTGTAATTGCCACTTGTAACATAAGAGCCTTCAAAAGTGCTTGAAACAGATTTGTGGTTGTCTCGTCTTTGTTGAAACCTCACACCACTCTTTTGACTGAGTTACCTATTCAATTGTTTTTCTTTTCTAACAGCCACACATTTTGAATTAGTCTTTAACATAAAATACATTTTAACTATATGTTGTTCAATTAAAAGAAAAAAAAAACAGTTCATGTAAATATGATTGAGTAGAAGCACCTTTGACATTACTTATATGCACAAATTCAAGTTGACTTGCTCAACAAGTAACATTATTTTAATTGTTTTTTATTAATATTTTATTGCAAAGACATTATTTTCATATTTTTAGTGCAAACTGTTATTAAATTTGTTATATATTGGATTTATTTCATAAAATACATTTTGGGTATTTTATATTGAATTTATTTTTTAAATTTTTATTTCCTTTAGCAAATTAAATTTAATTGTTTTGTCTACTAGTTGGTTGTCTAATAGGTAAGATTTTAAATGTTAAATATTGAGTTAGCCATAATTATATAAATGGTTTTGAGTTTTTCATACACGTAGTGTTAAAGCAGTGTAATGGTTTTGTGTGTTTGCGTTATCCTCGCGGTAACCTCCATTAATCACCAACAATTTATATTGTTGGTGGTGTAACAATTTATTATTTTGTCTAACAAATACAATACTAATATCCCTCCGCGACAACGCGCGGTAGGTTAAATCTAGTATACATACAAAGATTATATATATATATATATATATATATATATATATAACAATTAAATTTTCTAGAGAATCTCCCCGTGGATAATGCACGGATACCAGCATGTACAAACAAATAGATTTTACAGCCATGGATTCTCGTTAGAAAAGTTTTGTAACTCTTGACATAGCGCAAGTAATCTCATTTTCAACCCGTTTTTCTATCTCTTGTTACTCAGCTATAAGCGTGCTAGCTCTTGAATCAACTTCGTATTAACTAACGACTAATAAGTTCATCTAATCATTCGTTGAAAGCGTATTCAGCATTGCTTTCAACTTTTCGGCATCTACTTTTTTATCCCCTTCCACCTGTTAAAAACAATATATGTTGTTTAGGGTTCTTGCCAAACTCATCATAAAGATTTTTTAGAATTTATCTAAATTGTGAGAGGAGATGATATATGTACCTGAAGGTGCAAAGTGCTTAATAACTTTCCTTCTCCTAAACATTGAAATGCCATTGTATTTATCAACACAAGGTCATCTTCTTCCTGCTCCAAATATTCCAAAACCTTAGACAACGCGATATTCTCCTTATTGTTGTGCGTATGATCAGTCGAGGAGATCAGTTGAATGACGATTTCTTTGTCACCTAACATGTTTACCGAAGAGATTACTAATGATTTTGTATCGGTTATTGAATCTTCATTACTTTGTTTCTTGATGCCAAGATGCTCTTGCCTCTTATTACCCATTGGTGTCGACGATTTTTCTTTTTTACGTTTAAGTATCTCAACTTCCTTTTGTAGTTCGGGTATATATTTTAGTGCACGAGATACTGTTCCCGGAATACTCACTCTTTTCTGTTGCAAAAAGGAATTATGTATAACTGTAGTTGCAACACTAGTCTAATTTGTCAGGTTTAATTATACAACATAGATAAATACGTAATTTGTGAGAATACAGGATTTGAACTTGCTATAAATATGAGTCGAGAAAATACTTTCAGATTGAAATCATTTGGGGTTTATTCCAAATAAATTAATCGGATAAAATCAGTTTCTATGTGTTTGATTTTCATACGTATTGAATTGTAGAGAATATGTGAACAATAGGAATTCGAATTCGGGGATGAGGGGAGTGTATATACAAAACTGCCAATCTGATTTAAAATAAATTACACATTTAGTCATTCTGAAATTTTAAATATATTTTTTGGATCAAAACAAATTCGATGAGATTTTAATTAATGAAGTAATTTTCAACCCCACCTAGATGCTCTACCCCTTGGACCTCTCCAGGGGTTGCCACCTCCGACAACACTTCTCTCGGGGGTAATGTCCCCTTTGGATCCCTGGATAGTCTCGATAAACTTCAAACAATTATGCACTCTTGTTTGAATTTTCTATATACATAATCTCAAGTTACACTAAAATATCCAACAAATACGTACCTTTTGATCACTTGAAGCCGGTAACAATGAACCAAGAAACGCATACAACTCATTAACCTTCTTACGGCGATCTCTTTCGCTCGCATTATGATTGAGCTTCCTTTCCACCTTCATATACTCCCCGCTGCCGCCACTATTTGCAGCTCCGTCAGAAGAATTGGAATGTTGCGGTATAGATTTATGGATGATTTGATCATATATAGTGAATATCAAGAACTGAACTATATGAGTTTGCTTCACTGCAATCATGTGCAAGATTGGGGGTAATGAGATCCTCCATGGGCCATCCATAGGTGGTTGAAAACATTGGAGGGGATAGTGCTAGCATCTTTAGGTTTAATGATTCTAGTTTGATATGAAATGCTAAGCGGGTCACTTATATATAAATAGTATATATATTTATGGCTACCTACTTCATTGCATTATAATAAAAGTTCTGAAACTGAAATATATATAATAATGAAGAAAAAGAATTAGGTTTTAGTTGAAGGTATAAACTAATATGATAAACTAGCTAGTATTGACGCGTCGCTTAATTTGTTGAGCTGACTGTATATATATTCTCTGTTTAAGACCTAATTATTATGTAAATAAGTATTCTATGTTTAATATAATAATGTTTTACAATTGATTAATCAAAAAGAAGTGTGCAGGACGCATGCAAATGTTACACTTGCCATTCGGGATAAACCAAAAGCTTGTGTGTGGCACGAGCTCCACTCAAATGCATCCTCCAGGAGTTTGCCAATAGTTTATTAGTTTAATAATGAATAACTTAACATATTAAATATAACTTGATTATTTTTTTATTTTTTTTAATTTTTTATTTTTTAATTTCTATTTTTTTATTTTTTAATTTTTTTTATTTTTTTAGTTTTTAATTTTTTAGTTTTTTAATTTTTTTAACGAATAACACACTTTCTAATCTACTCTTAAATTACACCAGAAACACCATTGTCAGGGATTTCAGATAAGGCTAAGCCTTATCACCTCCCTCTTGATCACTAGGACAAGGGCTCATTGGCTAACTTGATTATTGATAGCTCCTGACTCTTGGTTCGATACTTCTTAAAATAGTTTAATAATGAATAACTTTAACATTTTATGTAGTCAAGTTTTTCCATTGCAATGTAATTATTTCATTTTCTCCATTGCGTTTACATATGGTTGATTCGATACTTTGTGTTTTAATTGGCTAGAATCTAGTGACGGTTGATTATTGAGAGCTCTTTGATACTTGACTATTTGTTTGACTATACTACAATACGACAGATGTATTTGTCTTTATGTATAGTCAGTTTTCATAATATTCATATTATAAATTTAAGACTTAAAAGTGTACAAAAGTACCATCGTTTTCTAAATACCTAAACACACATCATCGCGCCACACCGATGATCAAAGGTGGCTCTCAGGCGGCAATGCGAGTGTGCAAAGTGTGTCATCAAAGTGTCACATCGCACACATCGCTCATGTGCGTGTGAGTTGAGGTTGCACACCCCTTGGGGTCCTATGGATATCTCCTAATAAACAAAATAATGTTTAAAGGGTGCGCCTCCTTATAAACCCTTCAAAGGTTTGTTCACCCCCCTAATGTGGGCTAGATTTTTATGGTTCCTTACATATAAATCCATTTTATTTTTATTGATTTTCTACCCAACTTTGAGTTTTGATATCTTATTTATATTAACTTTATTTTAGACATCGTTTGATTCATTGTGATACTCTCACAAAATAGAACCCAAACCTGAAATAATTAATTATATAAAACATATACAATAACTATTATTTGTGTTTAAAAATTAGTAAAAATACATATTTTTACAAAAAATTTAAACACCAAACTGTGACATCTTAGTTGTTTGGAGCATCTCAAACTCTCTCTTGAGTGTTTTCAATTGTGCATTTTGCATTCAAACCATCAAACTGACAGGTTTTGTCTTTAGTGTATCCCACATGTCTTTTGCGTTGTTGTAATTGCCACTTGTAACATGAGATCCTTCTAAAGTGCTTGAAACGGATTTGTGGTTGTCTTGTTTTTGTTGAGACTTCACGCCACTCTTTTGACAGTGATACCTATTCAAATTGTTTTTTCTAACGGCCACACACTTTGAATTATTCTTTAACATAAAATATTTTTTTTTTTGGAAATTAGAAAACATAAAATACATTTTAACTATTCGTCTGTTAAACTGAAAGAAAAAAAAATAGTTCATGTAAACATGATTGAGCAGAAGCACCGTTGACATATACATTACAAAGATTATATATATAACAATTAATATTTTCTAGAGAATCTCCCGCGGACAATATACGGATACTGGCATGTATAAACAAATAGATTTTACAGCCATTGATCCTCGTTAGAAAACGTTTTGTAACTCTTGACATAGCGAAGTTATGTTATTTTCAATCCGTTTTTCTACGTCTTGTTATTCCAGCTATAAATGTGCTAGCTCTTGAATCAATTCTGTTTTAACTAACGACTAATAAGTTCATCTAATCATTCGTTGAAAGCGTATATAGTGTCGCCTTCAACTTTTCGGCATCTACTTTTTTATCCCCTTCCACCTGTTAAAAACATTACATGTTGTTTAGTTCTTGTCAAAATCATCATCAAGATTTTTTTGAATTATATGTAACTTATGAGAGGAGATGATATATGTACCTGAAGATGCAAAGTGGTTAATAACTTCTCTTCTCCTAAACACTGAAATGCCATTGCATTTATCAACACAAGATCATCTTCTTTCTGCTCTAAGTATTCCAAAACCTTAGGTAACGCGATAATCTCCTTATTCTTGTGTGTATGATCACTCAAGGAGATCAGTTGAATGACGATTTCTTCCTCACCTAACGTGTTCACCGAAGAGATTACTAACGATTTTGTTTCGGTTTTTGAATCTTCATCACTTTGTTTCTTGATGCCAAGATGCTCTTCCCTCTTATTACCCATTGATGTCGACAATTTTTCTTTTTTACGTTTAAGTATCTCCACTTCCTTTTGTAGTTCGGGTATATATTTTAGCGCACGAGATACTGTTCCCGGAATACTCACCCTCTTCTGTTGCAAAAAGGAATTATGTATGATTTTAGTTCCAACACTAGTCCAATTTGCTTGGTTTAGTTATACAACATAGATAAATACGTAATTTGGTAGAATACAGAATTCGAACATGCTATAAATATGTTTTGGGAAAATGCTTTCAGATTGAAATTATTTGGTGTTTATTCTAATGACATTAATCGGCTAAAATCAGTTGTGATATAAGTTACACATTTAGTCATTCCGAAATTAAAAATATAATTTTCGAATCAAAACAAATCTGGTGAGATTTTAATTAATGAAGTAATTTTCAACCCCACCGAGGGGCTCTACCCATTAGAACTCTCCAGGGGTTGCCGCCTTCGAACAAACGCTTCTCTCACGGGTAGTTTCGATAAACTTCAAACAATTGTGAACTCTTGTTAGAAGTTCATACATAATCTCAAACTACACTAAAATATATAAAAAAATACGTACCTTTTGATCACTTGAAGCCGGTAGCAATGAACCAAGAAACGCATACAACTCATTAACCTTCTTACGACGATCTCTTTCGCTCGCGTTATGATTGAGCTTTCTTTCCACCTTCATATACTCCCCGCTGCCGCCACCATTTGCCGCTCCGTCAGAAGAATTGGAATATTGCGGTGAAGATTTATGGTTGATCTGATCATATATATGAAAATCAAGGACTGAGCTATATGAGTTTGCTTCATTGCAATCATGTGCAAGATTTGGGGCAATGAGATCCTCCATGGGGCATCCATAGGTGGTTGAAAACAATGGAGGGGATAGTGCTAGCATCTTTAGGATTAATGATTCTAGTTTGTTGCAGGTGGTTAATTTGACAAGAAATGGAGGAGGAGAATAATAAGCGGGTTATCTATATATAAATTAATAGTATATTTATTGCTACCCACTTCACTTGCATTATAATAAATGTTTTTTAAATTTAAATATATTTAATAATGAAAAAAAAAAGGAATTAGGTATTAGATTAAGACATAACTTAATATGATAAACTAGCTAGTATTGACACGTCACTTAATTAGATGAGGTGACTGTATATATATTCTCTGTTTAAGACGTAATAATTGTGTAAATAAGTATTATTTGTTTAATATAGTGACTCCTAGAGCTAAGAAACTTGTTTTTCTCTGCTTAGGTTTTGCTATTCAAAAAGGGCTTGCGGCGCAGCTTGTTGCCCGTTTGCCCCGTATGTCGGACTGAGTTGTAACCTTTATTTTGGTTGTTAATGAAAACGAAATTTAGGATTAATAAATAAAAAAAAATAAAAAAAAAGTTTAATAAAAATATGGTCTTCAATTGATTAATAAAAAAGAAGTGTGCAAAACACATACAAATGCTACACTTGCTATTAGGCATAAACCAAAAGCTTGTGTGTGGCACGAGCTCCACGCAAACACATCCTCCCAGGAGTGTGGCGATATTTTAATAATGAATAACTTAACATATTAAATATAAGTAGACTCTATAACCGCGTGTTTAGACGGTGACAACATAGATAAATATCAAAGTGTATTTGGCCTAATGATATGTTGGATAAGGGTGAGCATGGTTCGGTTCGGTTCGGTTTTTAGCTCGAAACGAATCGAAACCGAAGTTTTTGGTTCCTGATAAAAAAAAACCGTCTGGTTTCGGTTTTTTCCGGTTTGGTTTTTTTGGTTTTTTTCGGTTTCCGTTCGGATTTGGTTCGGTTTCGGTTTTTTTAATATTTTTATTTTGTATGTTGTTAATATAATTTAATTTTAAATGTCTAATCTTAAAAGATAAATAAATAAAAAAAAAGTACCGTCATAACTATTGAATTAAAAAAGGAAAAACAAAATTAGTCACGTGAAACGTGTGTCCATAGAAAATACGAAGTAACTTTAAATTTAAAAGTTTTTAACACTAGAGATCTTGACATAAACTATTAAATGTTAACCTAAAATATAAATTAAGGGAATAACGGTTACTAAATTTTTTAACTTAAGTGTTAAGTGTTAACTTAAAATATAAATTAAGGTTTAAAAATTTACAATGCCCTCATAAAATGTTAATTAACATATTTGCCCCTCGGTCCGGTTCGGTTTTTTTAACGGTTCGGTTCGGTTCGGTTCTTAATATACTTGAAACTGAAACCGAACCATTATTTTCGGTTCGGTTTTTTTCGGGTTTTTCTCCAGTTCGGTTTTTTTGGTTCGGTTTCATCAGTTTTTTTTGTTTCTGTTCGGTTTTTTGGTTTTTTACTCACCCCTAGTGTTGGATAAGGTTTTAATTTTATAAGTGTTGAAGGTTCGAAAACCCTGTGGTAGTAGACAAAAAGAAGTTTGTCATAAAAAAAAAAGATAACACGGATACACAAAATAATTGTATTACTACGTTAAAAACATAATAGGCAAAATAATAACAAAAATGTCATATGTAGACCCCAACGGCGTAAAACTAAAACCATGTAAACATAAAAGAAAAAAAATATAAGAAATGACATAAGAGATTATGGAAGAAAAATGATTAGTAGTCAAAAGCTCTAATGATCGAATCTGACAAATATAATGTTGTATACATGACTCTACTCACTACATCACCTAATCCCCTATTAATTATGTTCCGTTTACATATACTTATCACGTGTACTTTGTTAATATATATATATATATATATATATATATATATATATATATATATATAGGGTTAGGTTCAAATGAGAACCTTTTGTTTTAAGAACTTTTGAGAACTAAATCTTCACCACTAATTTCAGTTGGGGACCACTACAATTCATGGGAGGGGGTATATGTAAATATAACTAGTGGCTTAAAATGGTTCTCAAAAGTTATCTCAACCAATTAGTTCTTAAATTATCCTCTCCTATATATATATATATATATATATATATATATATATATATATGTGTGTGTGTGTGTGTGTGTGTGTGTGTGTGTGTGTGTGTGTGTGTGTGTGGTAGAGATCCATGAAAAACCATTCATTTTTCAAAAATCTGGAAAACCATTTTCTAACCATTGATTTAAAATTGATGGTTGAGATTAAAGGAGGGCAAAATTGTAAAATGTATTTATTCAATGAAGGTCATAATAGACCTATTATAATTTAATTAATTAATGTTTTAATTAATTTTCTCTCTCCAATCTATTTTTTCTTAAAATGTGTCATTTACTCTCTCCCTCTCTATCTCTCTCTCTCTCCTTTAATTTTAAATTTTCAGACAAAGTTATAAAAAAATTTCAACCATATTTTACAAAAAAAAAATGTATTATCATAAGTTCATCACTCTCGTCACTGTTATTACATTGGCGTAACAATAATTTCATGTATATTTTTGAAGAAGAAAAAAACGTCACTGTTATGATGAGAAGTTGAGATATAAACAAAGTTTGTTACACCAGTTTATTACTATCATTACTATTATCAACGTTGTTATGAAAAGTTGAGATGAAACAAAATTTGTTACACCAGTGTAATCACTTGTTGAAGACTAAAGTTACTCTTATGTAACCATTTTTAAATTGAGATGTAGATGAGATACAACCTACGTTACATGTGTGTAATCACAATTTACATAATAAATCAAATTAAACAGTGTACAATCTAACAAAACCCACTTACATCTGTGTAATCAATTCATAAATTCATAATTAGAACTTGAAAACTTCTATTTACACAAGTGTAAGTAACATAATATAGTATAATGGATGGAGACTTGGATTACATCAGTGTAACAATGAAATTTACTCAGAAATTATAACCTGAGAATGATACAGTCTTACATCAGTGTAACAATGAAATTTACTCAAAAATTATAACATGACAACGATACAGTATTACATCAGTGTAACCTATTTATATGGTTCCTTCATATATTTATATTCAGCTCATTAACTCAGATTCTATAACCTGATAAAAGATACAATGTTACACCAGTGTAACGTATATTAAATTTATACTAGACAACATAAAATCAGTTTAAGATAACGAAAATTTATAATGTACAAGAATAATACGTGAAAGTTCAAACCTTTATGATAACTCCAGAATGATCTGCGGATTAAAAAACAATTACATTATTGCAATTCACATGCGTAGAAAACGGAACAATATTATGTTCATTATTGATATCAAGCGAAGAATAAGGATCAAGATTATCTTCAATCACAGACGTGTAAAACGGATCATAATTATAATCATAATGATTATACAACATACTTCCGTGGTCTTGATTATTTCCTTCTTGAACTTGAACTTGATCTTGGATCGCCATGGAGATGGCGTTTGTGAAAGAACATGATGAAGAAAAACGCGAAATAATTTCCTGGGGGTTGAAAAGAAAAGATCGTGGGATGAAGATGAACAATAATGGTGATGGATGGATGTGAAAATATAATTGATTAGGGTTAGCGATTTCAAAAAATATTCATGTACGTGAATTGAAAAATCACTACAAACATTTAAATTAGTTAATTGATATTAAATTTAAAAATACTTTACTAAAATAGAATATTTAAATATACCTTAATACCCTTTTATTAAGAGTGCTTATATAGACACCCACCCATTTGCTAAATTCACCCATTTCCTACGATCGTTTCGCTCCAAACGGTCGTTTCATATAAAACGGCCGCCACGTGTCGCGACGACGAAACTTTAAAATTCAGGGGGTCCCCCTTAATTTCGATCATTTACTACGAAACGATCTCGAAACGATCATTTCAACTCAAACGACCCAAAGATTTGGGTCTTTTTAGTAAAACACCTGGGTGGTTTTAGCCATACCCTTTATTAAAAGAAAAATAAAAAATTAAATGAAATTATGTGATTAGTAGAAAAATGTTTTTCAAGTTTTTCAATAATTAAATGGTTTTCTAATGATCATGTCTCTCTCTCTCTCTCTCTCTTATATATATATATATATATATATCATTAAATAATTAATAATAATAGCAATTTAAGAAATATATATATATATACATATATCGTTGGCATGTATCACCATAAGGATGATTCTAATACCATTACCGCATAGTGCGGCTTGTGTGAGGTGGACCGCAACTACACCATTGGGTGTGCTGCGACACCACAAAAAATGAGAAGGGTGTGGCCACTGAGCACCGCACATTGACACTTTAAGATTTTGATCAATGGTGAGGACCCCCCCCCCCCCCCCCGCCCTCTCCTCCCCAACGGCTAGTTGACTTTTTAAATTTTTTTTTAAATTTATATCACTTTAAATACCACCCTTTTTAAAGTATTTCACATCCATTTTCCATACCATCTTCTACCATTTTATATTTTCTACCAACATCACAATAAAAATGAATCTGATCAACTACTACTTCAACCCGCACAACCCAAACGGACAACATTCTCCCGCCCCAACTTCTCAACAAAACCCATTTCAAACAAGTGCATACGTCCCCTTTATTGAGTCTCCAATGTATTTTTTATTCGAAGAAATGTAATTTTTTTTAATTTAATGAAATGTATTTTTTTTTTAATTTTAGATTAATCTAAGATTACTTTTGCTTTTATTTTATATTAATCTGCAGTAAATAAAATAATATTAAAAAATAAAGTATGGGTTGAAAAAGTGTGGTGTAGATATAAATCCTAAAATGTGTGGGAAGTGTGGGATAGTGAAGCGACAGTGAGTTGAGAAGAAAAAAAGTATGGTGTTGAAAAAGTGTGGTGGGATATTAGGAACACCCTATAATAATGGGTCACATCATAAAAACTCATATGTTTTAGAGTTATACAAAGTGATTTAAGATATGTATTATGGAATTATATTTGGTATATAAAAAAACTTATTTTTATAACAATGTAGTCACTTTAAGTGGACAACATAGTAAACACGAAAGTGATGTTTTTATTCGTTTGGGTTTCTCTATAGTCTTGCTTGACCTATACAGATTGTCGAATCCAGGTTCTTAACATGTGGTCTACGTTGCAGTCGATCAGTTTTAGTTAATCATATCAAGATGGATCGTGTAGGCAAGTAGTTAGCTAGAAATTGCTGCACACCCCTTGGGGTCTCATGGATGCCTCCTAATAAAGAAAAAAGGTTTCAAGGAGTGTTCTTCCTTATAAACCCTTCAATTGTTTGTTCACCCCCCAATGTGGGATAGATTTCTATGCTTCGATATCTCATTTATATTAGCTTAATTTTAGACATCGTTTGGTTTGCCGTGGTACTCTCACAAAATACAACTCAAATCGGAAATAAGTAATTATACAATACACAAACTCTCAAACTCTCTCTTGAGTGTTTAGTAAAATTTCAAACACTAAATTGTGACATCTTAGTTGTTTGGAACATCTCAAACTCTCTCTCTTGAGTGTTTTCAATCGTGCCTTTTGCATTCAAACCACACCGACAAGTTTTGTCTTTAGTGTATCCCACACGTCTTTTGCATTGTTGTAATTGCCACTTGTAACATGAGATCCTTCTAAAGTGCTTGAAGCGGATTTGTGGTTGTCTTGTCTTTGTTGAGACTTCACACCACTCTTTTGACCGAGTTACCTATTCTAACTGTTTTTCTAAGGGCCACGCACGTTGAATTAATTTTTAACATAAATTACGTACATTTTAACTATTCGTTTGTTAAATTAAAAGAAAAAAACAGTTTATGTAAACATGATTGAGCAGAAGCACCGTTGACATATACATTACAAAGATTATATATATAACAATTAATATTTTCTAGAGAATCTCCCCGTGGACAATATACGGATAGTGGCATGTACAAACAAATAGATTTTACAGCCATGGATCCTCATTAGAAAAACGTTTTGTAACTCTTGACATAGCGTAAGTTATGTCATTTTCAACCTGTTTTTCTATGTCTAGTTACTCCAGCTATAAGTGTGCTAGCTCTTGAATCATCAACTCCGTATTAACTAACCACTAATAAGTTCTTCTAATCATTCGTTGAAAGAGTATTGAGCGCCGCCTTTAACTTTTCGGCATCTAGTTTTTTATCCCCTTCCACCTGTTAAAAACATTATACTTTATTTAGTGTTTATCAAAATCATCAAGATTTTTAGAATTGTATGTAAATTGTGAGAGGAGATGATATATGTACCTGAAGATGCAAAGTGCTTAATAACTTCCCTTCTCCTAAACATTGAAATGCCATTGCATTTATCAACACAAGGTCATCTTCTTCCTGCTCCAAATATTCTAAAACCTTAGACAACAGGATAATCTCCTTATTCTTGTGCGTATGATCAGTCGAGGAGATCAGTTGAATGACGATTTCTTCGTCACCTAACATGTTCACCGAAGAGATTACTAACGATTTTGTTTCGGTTATTGAATCTTCATTACTTTGTTTCTTGATGCCAAGATGCTCTTGCCTCTTATTACCCATTGATGTCGACAATTTTTCTTTTTTATTTTTAAGTATCTCCACTTCCTTTTGTAGTTCGGGTACATATTTTAGCGCACGAGATACTGTTCCCGGAATACTCACCCTCTTCTGTTGCAAAAAGGAATTATGTATGATTTTAGTTCCAACACTAGTCCAATTTGCTAGGTTTAATTATACAACATAGATAAATACATAATTTGACAGAATACAGAATTCAAACTTGCTATAAATATGAGTAGGAATTGAAAATGCTTTCTGATTGGAATTATTTGGGGTTTATTCCAAATACATTAATCGGATAAATCTATTCGATATACAAGATTTTGAATACGTATTGAATTGTAGAGAATTCATGAACCATAGGAATTCGAATTCGGGGATGAGGCGAATGTATATACCAAACTTCCTTTACGGTTATCTCAAATCAAAATTACATATTTAGTAATTCCAAAATTAAAAAGACAATTTTGGATCAAAACAAATCCATTGAGATTTTAATTATTAAAGAAATTTTCAACCCCATCCAGGGCTCTACCCATTAGACCTCTTCAGGGGTTGTCGTCTTCGGACAACGCTTCTCTCGGGAGTAATGTCCCCTTGGATCCCTGGATTGTCTCGATGAAATTCAAACGATCCTGTAGTCTTGTTTGAAGTTCATACATAATCTGAAATTACACTAAAATAAAATAAAAAATGCGTACCTTTTGAATTCAGGGGCGGATTCAGGAATTTTTTTCACTGGGTTCACATTTTTTCCGGTGATCGGAATTCTAACAACTAACTTTTAAAATTTTCAGTTTACTCGGTTCGGGTCGGGTAAGGTTCATGGGCGACTCAAACGTTTTTGAGGCCCGAAGCGGATTAAAAATTCGAGGCCCTCATTCTTTTTTAACAAGACATCTAGCTTAACTTCCCTTTTATTTTTATAAAAACCCAGTTCCTATTTGCGATTTTCATTCAACAATTAATCAAGTATTCATCTGAAGAACTATTAAACTAATAACTTATAAGTAAATCTAAAATCAAGTCATAGTTTCAAATAGCTAGTTAATCTAATCAAGTCTTAAATGTGAGCTACCTAAAAACTAACTAGTCTCAATCTATATAATCCTAAAAGAACTAATGCTTTTAAAAAAAGGATAAGAATTGTACTAGAAGCATTCTCAACAGGAATTCTATCCATCAATACTTTACTAAATAAATTAGATGTTTACACTACACATTAACTATGGAATGCTACGAGCTTTTTCGTACTATTAATTAGATGTTTACACTACACATTATCAAACAAGAAGTGAATTGCAAGTAAAAGTGGACATTGAGCATTAAAAAAACCTATAAAGAAGTTATATAGATGGGATGCACAGAATAGAGAGTAGAGAGAGATGACCCAACCAATATCCCTAAATCTTTTCTTTGCAGGTGCTTTGGTGTTGTTTAAGTTTCAACCCTAAGGATATCACTGGCCAAAATTAGACATGTAACACTGATATTCAAGTTTCAACCCTAAGGCGTAACTAGATAAATTAAGAACGCATTGCATAAACAAAACCTAAATTAATAAAATCATCAAATTCAACTATTCAAAAACAAATTTAATAACAAACTCAACTAATCGGATAGTTTAGAACAAATCAATAAACAAATTCAAGTATTCAACTTACAGTTACAGTAAGCGAGATCGGAGGGTCAGAGTGAGAGACGAGAATGAAAGAGTGAGATAGTTGTCGCCTCGCCGGAGGAGAGTCGTCGCCGGAGGGAGCCAGAAAGGGAGAGTCTGACAGAGCAGGGGAATGAGTGCGTGAAGCGTGACTGCGTGAGCCAGAAAGTCTGTGAGCGACTGAGGTTTGAACGGCTATTTTGAAACCTTAAAACCCTAATATAACTTTTAAGATGTTTTAAAAAAAACAAAAAAAAAAATTAAAAAGAAAACGGTAGTCGCATGAACTCGAACCCTGTACCACCGGGTTATTATATTTGCCGAAAACCAACAGAACTATATAAGGATTCACTCCTACTTTTTTATATATATTCCTACTAAAATTTTGAAATCCACTGGGTTCCCGTGAACCCGGTGGCACCATACTAGATCCGCCCCTGCTTTTGATCACTTGAAGCCGGTAACAATGAACCAAATGCATACAACTCATTAATCTTCTTACGACGATCTCTTTCGCTTGCATTATGATTGAGCTTTCTTTCCACCTTCATAGTAGAGTCCCCGCTGCGGTCACTATTTGCAGCTCCGTCGAAAGAATTGGAATATTGAGGTGAAGATTTATGGTTAATTTGATCATATATATGAAAATCAAGAACTGAACTATATGAGTTTGCTTCATTGCAATCATGTGCAAGATTGGGGGCAATGAGATCCTCCATGGGGCATCCATAGGTGGTTGAAAACAATGGAGGGGATAGTGCTAGCATCTTTAGGATTAATGATTCTAGTTTGTTACAGGTGGTTAATTTGACAAAAATTGAAGGAGGAGAATGATAAGCGGGTTATTTATATATAAATAGTATATTTATGGCTACCTACTTCACTTGCATTATAATATTTAAAACTGAAATATATTTAATAATGAAAAAAAAGGAATTAGCTAATATGATAAACTAGCTAGTATTGACACGTCAATTAATTAGATTAGGTGACTGTATATATATTCTCTGTTTAAGACATAATAATTATTTAAATAAGTATTCTATGTTTAATAAAATAATGTTTTACAATTGATTCATAAAAAAAAGTGTGCACAACACATACAAATGTTATACTTGCCATTATGGATAAACCAAAAGCTTGTGTGTGGCACGAGCTTCACGCAAATACATCCTCCAGGAGTTTGCCAATAGTTTAATAGTTTAATAATGAATAACTTATCATATTAAATAGAACTTGATTATTGATAATTCCTGACTGTTTGGTTCAATACTTTTGAAAATAGTTTAATAATGAATAACTTAACATTTTAGTTTCTCCATTGCAATGTAATTATTTCAGTCTCTCCATTGCATCTTAATTGGCTAGGATCTAGGACGGTTGATTATTGACAACTCTTTGATACTTGGCTATTTGTTTGACTATACTACAATACGGCAGGTGTATTTGTCTTTATGTGTAGTAAGTTTTTATAATATTCATTTGATAAATTTAAGACTTACAAGTGTATAAAAGTATCATCATTATCTAAATACCTAAACACACATCATCGCGCCACACCGATGATCAAAAGTGGCTCTCAGGCGGCTCGCGGTGATGCGAGAGTGCAAAGTGTGTCATCAAAATGTCACATTGCACACATCGCTCATGCGTGTGTGAGTTGAGGCTACACACCCCTTGGGGTCCTATAGATATCTCCTAATAAAAAAAATAATGTTTAAAAGGTGCTCCTCCTTATAAACCCTTCAAAGGTTTGTTCATGATAGAATACCAACTTGCCTTCTCCATTCATTATCAAACATATATATAGATACAGATTTTACAGTTTGCACCCTATGTTTTACATGAATAACATACAATACAATATATCTCTAATATACCCCCTCAGTCTAAGGAGGAGGATGGCGGATACTTAGACTGGAAAGAAAATCAAGAAATAAAGCTCTCGGAAGACCTTTGGTAAAAATATCTGCGAACTGATAGCGAGAAGGAACATGAAGCACACGAACGTTGCCCCATCGGACCTGATCACGGACGAAGTGAATGTCTATCTCGATGTGCTTCGTCCGCTGATGCTGGATCGGGTTACCGGACATATTAATGGCACTGACGTTATCACAGTAGACCAGCGAGGTGCAGGATGGTGGTCGGTCCAATTCAAGCAATAGGTTATGGAGCCAACAGATCTCTGCAACAGCGTGAGCAACACCCCTGTACTCGGCCTCGGCACTAGATCTGGAAACGGTTGAATGCCGTTTTGAAGACCAGGATATAAGATTGTCACCAAAATAAATACAATACCCTGAGGTGGACCGACGAGTGTCCGGACAACCTGTCCAATCGGCATCTGTGTAGGCCACTAAGGTGGTGGGAATATGACGGGGCATGTGGAGACCTAATTCAAGCATACCTTTGATGTAGCAGAGGATCCTCTTGAGAGCGTGCAATTGAGATGAACGAGGGTTATGCATGTACATGCATACCTGCTGGACGTCATAGGAGATGTCAGGTCTCGTGAAAGTCAGGTACTGTAGTGCTCCAGCAAGGCTACGATAAAGGGTAGGGTCGTCTACGGGGTCCCCGGAATCGGCACTGAGTTTGCCGGAAGTGTCGACAGGAGTCTGAACTGGGTTACAATCTGTCATTTTTGCTCGAGCTAGAATGTCAGCTGCATATGTCTTCTGAGAAAGAAACATGCCATGAGAGTCTCGTTTAACAGAAATCCCGAGAAAATAAGTCAATGGGCCAAGGTCTTTCATTGCAAACTCAGAAAACAGACTGTCCATGATGCGAGAGCGAATATCTGCAGAAGAAGCAGTAAATATAATATCATCTACGTACAGAAGCAGATATGCTGTATCGCACCCGTGCTTGTAATAAAAATAAAGAGTGATCAGTTGCACTATGTGTAAACCCCAGAGTGGTCACATAGTCCGTGAACCGTTGGTACCATGCACGAGACGCTTGTTTGAGGCCATATAACGACTTCTTGAGTCGACATACGTGGTGTGGAAAACCTGAGTGGCGAAAACCTGCTGGTTGGTGCATGAAAACCATCTCCTGTAAATGCCTATGAAGAAAAGCATTTTTGACATCTAATTAGTTTATATCCCAACCTTGAGCCAAGGCAATACTCAAGACCATGCGAATGGTGGCGGGTTTAACCACCGGGCTGAATGTCTCGTCACAATCAGCACCCACCTGCTGAGACCTGCCATCACAAACCAACCGCGCCTTGTAGCGCTCAAGAGACCCGTCAGATTTTAGTTTATGTCTAAAAATCCATATACAACGAATAATGTCCATGTCTGGAGTACGAGGCACGAGCTCCCAAGTATTATTATCGATAAGAGCATTAAACTCATCAGTCATGGCCTGGGTCCATACTGGCACGATAAGGGCTTCGGATACGGATTTTGGAAGAGGGACCGGAGCGGCGAGGTGGCTGAGATTAAAAATTGTTTTGGGTTTGGAGATGCCAGCCATTGACCGAGTGGTCATAGAGCGGGCGGGTGGTGGCGGCGGAGGTGGAGGAGTGGCGGTCGAAGGAGGAGTTGGGGGCGTAGGGGGGCTGTGATGGGGAGGAGTTGGGCCGA
Source organism: Deinandra increscens subsp. villosa (assembly GCA_039602395.1). NCBI lineage: Eukaryota > Viridiplantae > Streptophyta > Magnoliopsida > Asterales > Asteraceae > Deinandra > Deinandra increscens. Next base: position 1,003,305 of record JBCNJP010000024.1, on the reverse strand, counting down.
CGAATTGTGTGGTGGCGTTTGGGTCGGTTGCAGGTGAAGCGGGCTGAGGAGACGGGGGTGGACTGGGCTCAGGTGTTGGGGCGGGCTGATGTGGGATAGGGGCTGTTGTGGGCCTGTAAAGGAGGCCCAATGAGCTGGGTGAATGCCCTGGTCCAAGAACGAGTATGTGGGGGCGGCGGAATTATGATGATGATAGGGAAAAACATGCTCGTCGAAGACGACATGACGGGAAATGATTAGTTTCCGTGTGGAGAGTCCGAAGCATTTGTACCCCCTATGGTTCGAGGGGTACCCAAGGAATATGCACGGAGATGATCGGTTGTCAAGTTTATGGATGGAGGTAGAAGGTAGGAGAGGATAACAGAGGCACCCGAAGGTGCGGAGATGAGTGTAGGACGAGTGTTTGTTGTATAGGAGGTAGGTGAGGGTGTGAAGATTTTTGGTTTTGTAGGGGAGAATGTTGAGGACATAGGTTGTCATTTGAAGGGCATGAAGCCAAAAGGTGGGTGGGAGGGAAGCGTGACTAAGTAAGGTCCGTATCATATTATTAATGGAGCGGATCTTTCTTTCGGATTTGCCATTTTGAGGGGAGGTGTGAGGACAGGAGAAGCGGAAAAGCATACCGTTTTCATTGCGAAAATTGTGGTTGTTATATTCCGTTCCGTTGTCGCATTGGAACGTTTTGATTTTGCAGTTGAATTGAGTTTGAATTTGAGCGTGGAAGTTTTTAAAGATTGCAAAGACATGAGATTTATTTAGTAAGGGCAAAGTCCATAAATAGTTGGTGTAATCATCGAGAAACAACACATAATATCGGTGACCGCTCGAGCTCGGGACCGGCGAGGTCCAGAGGTCAATATGAATAATATCAAATGGCAAAGTAGTGTGTGTCACAGAATCATAAAAAGGAAGCTTAATGTGCTTGCCAAAAACATGAGATTGACATAACTTGGAATGCAAAGGTTTAGCAATGGAAATCAATGTTTTAAAAACCGGTTTTTTAGTTAAACCGGAAAACCTTCCGGGATTGGTTCGACCGGTCGGACCGGTTAGAGCGGCTGGTTGAACCGGTTAGGGGATTTATATATATTTTTTTATAAAAATGCTAATAAACTTGTACACCCCAACAAAAGTAGTTAAAATACAATTATAATCCACTCAAAAATAATATCAAATATGTATTTCATAAGAAAATATAAGTTTTAAACTTTAAAAAATAATAAAAAATAAAAAAAGTTAAAAAAAAATAAAAAATAAAAAAAAATCAGAAAACCGGTTGAACCGGAAAAAACCGGAAAACCGGCCGGTTCGAAGCGGGTCGGTTCAACCCAAAAAACCGGACATTAAAGAACCGGAAAGGTGGCCGGTCCCCGGTCGAACCGGTTGAACCGGCCGGTTCGACCCGGGTTTTAAAACATTGATGGAAATAAAATGTCTATTATTCAAAGTACGTAACAAAGATGTGCCCGGGTGGCCCAAACGGTGATGCCAAGATCCTGTGACAAAGTAGTAAAGGTTGAGGGAGAGGTGACTTGACTGGAAGGTAGAGATAGAGGATAGAGTGCTCCCTTGATGTTACATCTAAGGATAGGAATCCGCGTCTGGTAGTCCTTCACAAGAAAACCAAATGGGTCAATTTCAATTGAAATTTTGTTGTTAGTTGTAAGTTGACGGACATATAAAATATTTTTTAATTAATTTGGGAGCGACAAGAATATTGTTGATTTTAAGTGGGGAAAAAGGTGGGTGAAGAGTGGAATTACCAGTGCCATTTATGAGAATATGAAAACCATTGCCAACGACTACATGGTTCGGAATGCTATTATGGACATAATTTGAGAGATTACATGTATAGTTAGACATGTGATGTGTAGCGCCGGAGTCGAGATACCACTGTGGATCCTGGTTGAAGCTGGGAGTGTAGGAGACCGTGTTCATTGCTTGAGGTATGTTGGTGTGCATGTAGGCTTGATTTGGAGCTGGTCCAAGAATACCTGCTCTTGGAGAACGACCCTGCATGTTGGGAACGGCAGTTGTGGGGTACGGGCAGGAGGGACCAGTCCAATTATTTTGTTGTGGATTCCAACCAGGTTGCATATAAGGGAAGGAGTTGGGCACCATAATATGCTGGAAATAGGATCCATTGGCATAATTACTTCGTCCCCGATTGTTTCGACGCGGCCGATTGTTGCGGTATTGACCATTGCTACGTCCCCTGTTATTACCAAAATTACGCCCCTCCCCCCTTGGAAAAAAGTACGTGGCTGTTGTTGTTGGGAGGAGGGTGGCCGACCGCCGACAAGGGCCTGCGGTGGTGTCAGCTGCTGCTGTTGGGACGACGCCGCAGGTGGTTGGCCAGAATTTTCGACGCCGGTGTTTAGGGCAGTAGGAACCGGTTGTTGCTGCGCCTTGCGGGTCTCTTCGAGGATTAATTTCGATCGGGTCGTGAAGAAATCCGGCAGTTGATCCGTTTGTTGTAGAAGCATAGCAACTCCGTCATACTTTTCATTCAATCCGGCAATAACTTGTAACACCAACCGGTGTTCATCAACCTTGGAACCAACGTCCGTCATTTGGTCCGCCAAATCCTTAAGAGCTTGACAATAGGAGGAACTATCCAGAAACGCATCAAGTTTTCTATTGGAAAACTTCGTTTGTAAGTGTACTGCACGGACGTTTTGATTGTCAAGAAACATGGTGCAAAGAGAATTCCAAACCTTTTCGGCAGTGGTGTCCGTTTTTACTACGTTGCGCATCAACCGGTAAGAAATCGTTCCATACATCCATTGTAGGACGACGGAATCCAGGCGTTTCCATAGCTCTTTGTCGTCGGAATCGGAAGTGCTTTTGCCGGAGTCAGAAGCGGCCGCCGGTGCTTCGTCGGGAAGGATGTGAGAGATAACTTGGTATGCCCGACAGTGTATTCGAAAGAGTTCGGCCCATGTATGATACTCGTCGGTGTCCGAATCAAGGAAAATTGGTATGAAATTTTTGATGTTGGTGACGGTTAATGCGGGATGGATGGTTGTCATGGTGATTGAAGGTTGAGGGAGGATGCAAAGTAATGCACATAGGATGAAAAAGAAGGGTTGCAGGAGGGTTGACGGCGAAAAGAATTATTAGGGTTAGGGTGCAGAAAAAAAACGTGGGAGGAGAAGGAGGAATTTTAGGAGGCGATTTGGCAACTCCAATTACTCATGATACCATGATAGAATACCAACTTGCCTTCTCCATTCATTATCAAACATATATATAGATACAGATTTTACAGTTTGCACCCTATGCTTTACATGAATAAATACAATACAATATATCTCTAATAGTTCACCCCCTAATGTGGGATAGATTTTTATGGTTTCTCACATACAAATCCATTTTATTTTCATAAATTTTCCACCCAACTTTGAGCTTCGATATCTTATTAATATTAACTTTGAATTAGTCTTTAACATAAAATACATTTTAACTATTCATTTGTTAACATAAAAGAAAAAAACAGTTCTTGTAAACATGATTGAGCAGAAGCACCGTTGACTTATAGATTACAAAGATTATGTATACGAGATTTATGCCCGCGCGTTGCCGCGAGGGCGAGGTTGTTTGTAGTATGTGATTATGTTTATCAGTTGAGATTTGCATTTCTAAGTATTACTATTTGTTTCATATATAGATATCTAAGTTACATATTGTATATGGTAGTACATTTCTTGATGGTTTGTCTCAAAAATCAAAAGTAGAGGCATCTAAATAACAGAGTTGACATTAACTTTCCAAAAGCTGCATGATTGCTTGAGATCATTCACCATGGCTGTGGTTGTTATGAATCTTTTTACTCTTTGCCTATATTTATTTGGCATTTGCATCATTAGACGCAAGTCAATACAAAACAAATATACTTTTGTTTGAAGGGACCCGCCAGAAGATCTTTAATGTGGTCAAATAGTGAACCGGGCATTATTGCTCGTCCATGGCCCTATGGATTTCTGTAGAATGTTTTCTTGCCTGTCGAATTTTATAAATAAAGTGATGCTTATAACTCAATGTCTTGCTTTGGCAAAAATATACTAATTCAATGCTCTAAATTAATGCAAACCCTTCACACTTAAGACTTGAACCTCACTACATAGTTACCATGTGTTCACCATGTGCAAAGTTCTTGACCACAATAAATGTATTGACCAATAAATAAATTTATCAATCTGGATCATTCATCTTTTCGTTTCCTTGGCTTTCTACGTTTTCTTTTGATTTGCTCGTTTGGTAGATGTTTCTTCTGAACCTGTGGTAAGTAAATGCATAATATTAAGAGCAGTTATGTTCAAATAGCATCAGTCTAGTTGTACTAAAATTTGGACCTAGAAATTGAAAATGGACAGTGACTTAAAGCTCATTTAAACTATTCTACATGAATCCATATACATTTAGTTTAGTCATGAGCATAGCATTTTTTTAATAAAATATGAATGTAACAGTATATCAATCGCAAAAACCCATTTAAGGATACTATGTTTAACTAATTCATCAATACATGTTTCAAAAACATGAGAATATAGTGTAAGAAAGCATACATGTCAACAGAATGGCTTTACCATTTTCACCGTACCTTCCTTTAAGCATATCATAAGAACCAAAACTGAAATACTGCTTTAGGATCGGAGCATCTGGAATTGCTTGGCAGACAGTTGGATCGGCAATGACCATTGTAACGTGCTGGTCACCTACCTTTCCATAAGTCAACGGGGGATCACACACAACCATACAAAAAGATCTGTGATTCAATATTCTTTCTTCTTATTTTTAATCTGGCTTCTATGGCATTGCCGTGTAAATTTCAGCAATCATCATGAAACTACATGGAAGGTCAGTTATTTAATAAGAGAGGTGAATCATTACTGACTTACATATGCATCTATAACTGCAAGACAAAAAAAAATAAACCATAAGGTAAAACAACATCAAGTAAAATATACTCTAACAAATTAACATAGCCAAATAGGAATTTAGCACTACCCATTAATCTGAACTCACAAAACCTTCAGCTAACGACAGTGAGCAACTTAATAACAAACTTGTCAACATACATATTTTAATACTTTGGAGTACCTCAAATAAAAGATAGAATGTCAGGATCCACCTACATATGTCAATACTTTGTGTTTGAAAGTCATAAAAACCAAGTTTGTTCATATGAGCACCTAATTGACACAAAGTTACCATAAGATGACAAATAATTCAAGGTTTTAAAATTGAAAAATCACCCAACAAACAAAAATTTATAAGAAAACCAAAATCAAAATAAAACGAAGCCACTCCAAAATTGGAAACATAATTCAAATTAAATCAACCATAATTCAAAGCAAACAAAGGATACATGGGCTTCGTAGTACCATGATGAGCACCTGCAATGCACCAAAGGAAAGTATAAGAAATTAATTAAAGTAACAAAAACCAAAATACAAACTGAAATAGACACACTTGAATCAAAAGCATCACTAAAGATAAAACAATCTACACACAGTGCAGATAACAAAACAGAAACTGAGAATACCATATTAATTATATAACAATTCAAATTGCTTACCTGTACTCTTAAAGGACACTGTTACTGCCATATGTTTTATTTTAATTCGTAGGTCTAACGGTGGCTTCTCGATCCTTCCCAGCTCATAACCACTGGCTCTCTCTCTCTCTTTACATTTACCACACTTTTTCTCGATGCTTCCCAGCTCACAAGTTCCAGTGGCTCTCTCTCTCTACATTTACAACCCTTTTCTCTATATTTCTCTAAACCTACATCGATTCCCTTTTCCGTTTGACCGTCGTGGCCCTTCGACTACCACCGCCGTTGCTGTTCGACCGCCGTTACCGTTCGACTGTCGTTGCAGTCCGGTCTCCGTTCCCGTTCAAGATCTGAGAACGTTGCAACGATGGCAATGGTTTAATGCATTCGTCCACCACCGCCGTTACGATTGGTGGCCCGAGGGCGGGTTGAACTTTGGCGGCCGTCGATTTACGACCATTGGGTCACGGATCTAAGATCTGACTCTCAATTTGTAGGGTTTCTATTGTTGCTACGTTTACGATTACAGCCGTTGCTCCGTTCCGTTGACGGTAGACGGCTTTTGCCGACTATGCTGCCGGATGTGGAAGCGATGGTTCCGTTGTAGCGTTAATATGGATGGCTTCAGTTTTTAAAAATTGGAGCTTTGTTTAAGATCGGTTTTGTTGGTCGGTTATTATCCTTTGGCTACCACTGCTACTCCTTCTGATAATAACATTGACGAATTCTCTGCAGTTAGCATTAATGCAGTTGCCTTTGTTTGATTTTGGCGATTTGGCGTTAGCGACGCCGTATGGTAAATCTGAGTTGCTAATCTTCGTTTCTGGCCACGGCGAGGTGCATGCGCGCATCCGTCGGACCCATATGAATCTGGTAGATCTGAGCCTTATCCGGTGATGACGATGGTTAATCTGATGAGACACGATTTTGTTATATCATCGGATCGTTTCTATTGACTTGATGAAACTTGGCCAAGCATGAGTTTGTATCTACTTGATGTCTTGATGAAACTTGCCCGATGGTTTCTTGGTTATTGATCGTTCATGTGGCTTTATATTTGGCTATGATGATTTGGATCTCCATATCTGAGCCTAGAAGTTTACATCTAGAAACTGTGCCATTCTATTTTAAAGTATTTTGCCTCCTGCTAGCTCTCTGATTGATGATCTAGGAGTTCTGTTAAATGTGCTTTTAGGTTTTTTAAGAACGTTGAACTGAACCAGTATGTTCTCGGTGCTTTTATATCAGGCGATGATGATTTAATGATTTCGTTATGTTCTTGGTGGCGATGGCTGTGGTCTGGAGGCTTAAAACTTTGGTTTATCGCAACCCCACTTTGACCCATAATTCTTTGACAAAGAACTGAAAATCTGAGCCACTAACTTCTTATTATATCACTGTGATCCCTGCTAATTCTTTTACAAAGAACCGAAAATCTGAGCCTATAAACGATTTCATTTTAGATTGTAAGCTTCCCATAATATTGTTTTGATTGCATTTTGTATGACTCGAGTATTTTGGGTTCCATCGAATGATTTTCAGTTTTGGTTCTATCAATTGAAAGCATTTCCAGACGATCCATCTTTCACCATTGCAATGTAATGGTTGGTTACATGAGTTTCTGTTAGGTTATTATCTTTTACTGATGCATCTCTTTGATCTTCTTATTTAATTGATCCATCTGGCATTAATAATCATCTAGAAACACACATATCGGACATACTCTTTCATGTGTTTTAATTGTATTCTGAAGAGTGAAGTTATACAAAAATCTTTGCCTAAAATACTAAAACAAAAGTTAAAATACATTTAAAGACATTGCTTTACAAAATTTATATATTCTATCTTACTTTACTTTTTTTTAAAGTTAAAATCTTAGAAGTGTATAATCGAAACTTATAAAAAAATGTCAATTTTCTAACATTTTCAACCCGCCGCAAGGCGCGGGTCGAATTACTAGTACACACATACATTAAAACCATATACACAAACTAAGAAAACGTGAATTTGAAGTACCTTAGAATACATTAGCCGCAACCAACTACCGCACAAAACTAAATCACATGAATTCATCGGTATACAACAAAAAACGAAAGGGCCAAAAGTTCTACCACTTTGAAATCACAATTACCAAAGCAAAAGAAAAAATGTAATATCCATAGATATGAGCAAAAACCCAGAAACCCAACCAAGCATATCAATATCCAAATGACAAAGTGAATCCATGGCCAAGTAACAAATCTGACTGGTAAAGACGGCAAGACATTGGATGCGAGAGTGCTAAGATTAGGGTTTCATCAAAAGCCTAAAATTCGCAACCATTATCGCCGTAAAGGCTCCGGTAAAGGGAGCAGTCACACAAACCACAAATCCCAAATCAATTAAAAAAAATAAACGACCAACGCATACAACACTGTCATCACAGCGGTTGAGTACAAAGAGGCCACAAAAAAGGGGCGTCGATGCGTATACCGGAAACCACAAATAACCCCACCAACAAAACCCAAGACTGTCGCCTACAACACCACCGCGGCAGAGAGAAACAGTGATGTTGGGCAACAATGAGGTCCTGAAGGGAGACATCGGAGGCCGCCGGAAAAAGATAGACATAGGCAACCGGAAAGGTATCGGAAACCTTAAGAAGAAAGAGAAACTGATTTAAGATAATGATGGAGATAGATGAGATATATTACATTGGAAACAGGTAAGAAGAGAGAGAAAATGGCTGGAGATACATACACCTGTCTTCTTGTGAGTATAAATCTCAAGAGAGAGAGCCACCTACACATAAAGGTGTCTTTGTCATGCACCTCCATGTGTCTTTGTGCTGCACCTCCATGTGTTTTGAACCACCGGCCAACCCCAGCCATTAAATGAAAAACAATTGGAGGTAATAGTAATTTATGAGTGTACACATCAGCTAAAGCTTTTGATATATAAGGTAATAACAATTAATATTTTCTAGAGAATCTCCCTGTGGACAATATACGGATAGTGGCATGTACAAACAAATAGATTTTACAGCCATGGATCCTCGTTAGAAAAACGTTTTGTAACTCTTGACATAGCGCAAGTTTTGTCATTTTCAACCCGTTTTTATATGTCTTGTTATTCCAGCTATAAATGTGCTAGCTCTTGCATCAATTTCATTCTAACGATTAATAGGTTCATCAAATCATTCGTTGAAAGTGTATTCAGTGTCGCCTTCAACTTTTCGGCATCTAATTTTTTATCCCCTTCCACCTGTTAAAAACATTATATGTTGTTTAGTTCTAGTCAAAATCATCATCAAGATTTTTAGAATTATATGTAAATTGTGAGAAAAGATGATATATGTACGTGAAGATGCAAAGTGCTTAATAACGTCCCTTCTCCTAAACATTGAAATGCCAATGCATTTATCAACACAAGGCCATCTTCTTCCTACTCTAAGTAATCCAAAACCTTAGACAACGCGATAATCTCCTTGTTCTTGTATGTATAATCAGTCAAGGAGATCAGTTGAATGACGATTTCTTCGTCACCTAACGTGTTCACCGAATAGATTACTAACGATTTTGTTTCGGTTATTAAATCTTCATTACTTTGTTTCTTGATGCCAAGATGCTCTTGCCTCTTATTACCCATTGATGTCGACAATTTTTCTTTTTTACGTTTAAGTATCTCCATTTTCTTTTATAGTTCAGGTATATATTTTAGCGCACGAGATACTGTTCCCGGAATACTCACCCTTTTCTGTTGCAATTAGGAATTATGTATGATTTTAGTTGCAACACTAGTCCAATTTATTGGGTTTAATTATACAACATAGATAAATACGTAATTTGACACAATACATAATTCGAACTTGCTATAAATATGTTTTGGGAAAATGCTTTCAGATTGAAATTATTTAGTGTTTATTCCGAATACATTAAACAGCTAAAATCAGTTTCGATATAAAATATTTTTCAAACTGCCTTTATAGTTATCTCAGATCAAATTTAAAATAAGTTATACATTTAGTCATTCCGAAATTAAAATTTTTTTTTATTTAAACAAATCCAGTGAGATTTTAATTAATGAAGTAATTTTCAACCCCACCTAGGGGTCTACCCCTTAGAACTCTCCAGGGGTTGCCGCCTCCGAACAACGCTTCTCTAAAGGGTAACGTACCCCTTAGATCCCCGATAGTCTCGATAAACTTCAAACAATTGTGAACTCTTTTTTGAAGTTCATAGATAATCTCAAATTATCACTAAAATTTTCAACAATTACATACCTTTTGATCACTTGAAGCCGGTAGCAACAAACCAAGAAACACATACAACTCATTAACCTTCTTACGACGATCTCTTTCGCTCGCGTTATGATTGAGCTTTCTTTCCACCTTCATATACTCCCCGCTGCCGCCACTATTTGCAGCTGCGTCAGAAGAATTGGAACATTGCGGTAAAGATTTATGGTTGATTTGATCATATATATGAAATGAAAATCAAGAACTGAACTATATGAGTTTGCTTCATTGCAATCATGTGCAAGATTGGGGGCAATGAGATCCTCCATGGGGCATCCATAAGTTGTTGAAAACAATGGAGGGAATGGAGGGGATAGTGCTAGCATCTTTAGGATTAATAATTCTAGCTAGTTTGTTGCAGGTGGTTAATTTGACAAAAAATGAAGGAGGAGAATGATAAGCGGGTTATTCATATAATAAATAGTATATTTATGGCTACCTACTTCACTTGCATTATAATAAAAGTTTTAAAACTGAAATATATTTAATAACAAGATGTTTCGATCGGCGCTCCGCGCCCGATGTGATTGAATGGCAAGTCGTTGGAGCACCGTTTGAATTTTCAGCCATTTCATGTTTTCTTACTCGCATAAGAAAAGATAGTCAAGAACTATGATGAATAAATAGAGTGCACTACCTAAAATTTGGTAGAAAAACTTACGAAGGCTCTAGACCCCTGCGAATAATCGGTTCTGGTTTATTCTCATGTAAAAGGTTCATCCCCCTACCAAAATTACAACATTTAAGACTTGTGAATTCGATTCAAATTATGTCTAGGAACCATGAAGCATTGAAATTTATACTAATATTTTGAAAGGAACAAAACAAACCTAGATAATCCATATTCATATTAGCAAAATGGAAAGATTTTAGTACGTTGCTATAGCCATCGCAAATTTCAAAGCTGTTATTGGCTTTAGTGCTCCTTTCCTTTTTAAAAATAGACGAAGATCACCGTGAAATATACACAAAACTCAAATGAACATAGATTACTTATTCAATATGATGATTACTAATTAAAAAAATGTCAAATTAAGAAAATTAACTGGAAAGTAATGCCCATCGTTTCTGACCTTTGGTAAATACTCTGTCACTATCATCATCGGACTACCTTGAGTTACAACACCCAGAAACTGAACCACATTTGGATGGCGTATCTTCTGAAGTAATTCAAGTTCATCCCTAAAAGCCCTCCTGTTGCAAATTATCAACCAAAATCACACATACAATAACCCTACTTCAACTATTCTTACATAAACCTTAAATTAGTGTTTTAATAGTCAACATCCAAGATCAAACCATGAAGCAGAACAGTTCATATCGCAGCAAAAACATATCAAGACGAATAACAGGGCATATATATATATATTTTTTTGCTTATGCTAAATACCTATTATAATAAGGTTTCCAATCCTGGTAAAGACTTTAGAAGCTGATGAAAATAAAAAAATTTCTAATCATGTAATGTAAACTCTAGTGGAAAGAAAATAAATTACAGAAAACAACGTTTATAACATACTTACCTTAAGCCAAAACAGAATAGCTGAAACAAACCAACGAATCCTGAACAATCTGAAAAATAAAAATAACATAGTATTAGGCCATTAGCTATGAACATATCCGCATAGCGTTCAATCTTAGATCAAAATAAACCCAAAATGCACTGTTCTCAAATGTAATCTTTAAAAATAACCTCTATATTCATAGTTTTGTTACATATCTGAAAGAATACATCTTCTTTAAGGTAGTTGTTGTGGCCTGTTCATCTTAAAACAAAGTTCAGGTGTAATAAGCAAGTATTTATGACATATAATTGAGAAAGAATGAACCAAAGCAAGAGATGTATATCCAGAAATTTAATGATTTACTCAGGAAAAAACAGCAGTCATGTTCTTATCTCAACTTTTTGTTTGAATATGATTCGTACTCACGCTTTAGTCTTGAATTTTGATTCGCAACAACTTTGATTGACTGCAAGTTATATTTTTAGCTGCATAAGTCATAAAGGTATGCATGAGTACTTTCAATATGGATTTATATAGTAGAACAAATATAAACTATATAAGAAAATAAGAGTAACGAAATAAATTACATTTAGGGTAATACCTTCGCGTTTATCAATGAAAATATAGCAACATTCACCTCTGTGACCAAAAAGCATCCACTTCCCGATGGCCCGCACCCTAGTTAGAGCAATCGTATCCGCAATGGTTTCAATTGCATCTCATTTTTGGATATGTAACTGTAAATTATTTAACAAAATAAGAGTATGGAATAACATTTCAAGCTGGAATAACATTCACCTCTGTGACCACTTTGTGACCAAAATGCACCCACTTCTCTGTGACCAAAAAGCATCCACTTCCCGATGGCCCGCACCCTAGTTAGAGCAATCGTATCCGCAATGGTTTCAATTGCATCTCATTTTTGGATATGTAACTGTAAATTATTTAACAAAATAAGAGTATGGAATAACATTTCAAGCTGGAATAACATTCACCTCTGTGACCACTTTGTGACCAAAATGCACCCACTTCCTGATGACCTGCACCCTAGCTGGATCACTCACATCGCCGAGTTCAATTTTAGAAATGTTTCTGTAGCTCATTGTAGTTTGGCTACTACAAAATTCAATAAATATAATGTAAATAAGGAAACTATGTCATTGTTTTATGCATGTAGTTTGCTTGTTCTAAAATGGAAGCAATTGTATTACGATTCCGATAAAATGAAATAAATTGGATTATTTTTGCTGTATTTATTTATATAGATTATAGTTGCTCTAAAAATGGACCAAAAGACGGTTATGGGTCAATCCAATCTGGCCACACACTCATAAGTAACATGTTTAAAGCACACAAACCCATATTAATCAGTAGCGATATAGTATCTTGCTACCTGATGTGCTTCAAAATGGTTTAGCCGAAACTTTATAACCCTTCAAGCATAACATCCTGTCATAGTACATAAACCAAATGAACCACAGTACACATCGTAGAGATTCAAAAATTAAGACAAAGCGCTAAAAACATATGGTTGAAATCAAATAAAGAAATTACCAAGAGAGTTGAGGGTACTGAATTTAGCAAGAAAAACAATATAAGTACACATTGTATAAACAATTAGATGGACATTCACAATACACATTATTTGAATAAACAGTTTATGGGTTCTAATTGGTGTCTGCTTAACCCATTGGATTCAAGAAGATACCACCATAATAACTATTTTTTTTAGATAATAAGTTAAGCAATCAAGCATAGATAAAGTAATTGTGATAGCTTTTTAGGCTGCTCGAGAACTTCTACACAACCAACCAGATTGGTTATTAATGATGAAGTAAATCTAAAATGATAAAGGTTAATTAACTTTACCAAGCATGAGACTGTGATGACTGTATGGTGGTCATAACTGGGAAAACCCTCTTAAGAAGCATCTTGGAGAATGGAAAAGTTAGAAAATCCTCTTCAGAAGCATCTACAATAGCATGTAGCACATCTTAAATGTTGAAAGAGTAAATAGAAAATCAGAGCATAAAATTAAGAAACCCTTTAAAAATTATAGCAGTAGATGCAGGCATACAAATATGAACGATAATATAGGGCAATTACAAATTCCAATGAATACAGTATTAACTAACATATATAACAAAGAACAACTTGTTAGCATATTGAGCAACTGAAACATAAGAATAAAGAAGAAAAATATTAGGATTAATCCCTAATTTAAGACCTATAATACAAAACCTGTGAGAACAAACGCAAAATCAGAAACAAACTGGTAATCTTTTACCTCTGAAAAAACACAGACCTACTTTTCCTACACATCCCCTTCTCCAATTTCGAAACCCTAATCCTTCATCCTCCAAACACGACACTATTCCTCCCTCTTTCTCTCTCTTCTTCACACCAGATTGAATGGGGGTTGGAAACAACATCAACACCGTCTGGGATCAATTTCATCCTAAAGCAATCGACGATGGCTTACCAGAGACACGAACACCCAACCGGTCGATGACAATTAACGAAAAAGAAGTGGTAAGAAATTACCTAATCGATGGGACCAGAAACAAAAAAGAAGAGGTAATGAGCGGTAGATAAGGAGCACCACAGTGAAGAAGTACACGCCATGTCGTCCTTGCGCCACTGTGCCGGTCATTCACCATCCAAGGACATGCTCAAACAGTGAAGGGAGGACGAAACAGTGAAGCACGATGCATAAAAACGTGGATTGAGAACACGTGTACTGGAACCCAACTGCTCTTGTTGAAAAAAGGAACCTCTCAGGGCGGTCTAAACTAACGGTCCTCTCAAACCCACCCGGCTCCATCAAACCCACTGGTTTTTCCAAACCTACCGGTTCAACCCCACTATTAGGCAAGAAAGGTATTTGTAACCAAAGCATCAACCACTTGTACCAAAGGCATTACAAATATAATATCACATTATATTTGATCTTGGTGCATAAAATACTTGTAACTTGTGCATTAGGAATATAATAGTGAAGTCTATTTGATTTTGTAGTTGTATTTTGTTTAGGTTTTATAATGAAAAAAAAGGAATTAAGTATTAGTTAAGACATAACATAATATGATAAACTAGCTAGTAGTGACACGTCAATTAATTAGATTAGGTGACTGTATATATAATATACTAGTCGGCAGGCCCGTGCGATGCACGGGCGGAACCAATGGCTGCTAATATTTAAGTGGTTGTTTAATCGAAGGAGCAATTAGCATCGAAGTAGTGTTATTTAATGCAAACACATATCGATCAATCTGTTCATGTCTTTCATGACTGCCATTCTTGAGAGATTTGTATAAGAAGTTGTAAACTCAGTTTTTATTCCTTTCATTTTAATTTGCAGGTGCATTTGTTGCTGGTGCTCATATTAACTTGCAGTGTTTCTTTATCTGTAAGCATCAACACTCTTTGCTCATTTCATAAACATCAACAGTCTCCAGTTGTAAATGTATTAAAACGAATAAATAAAAAAAGACTTGATCTTTATAGGCTTGAACCCCAAATATGGTCATTTGGATTCGATGATTACTATGATGATGGACACTTGAATTAACAATGAGATCTGTTTCTATATTGTGTTATCATTCCCAAAGTCGTTCTTTAGGTCCTTTAATATTGAAGCTTTCTTTAATTATATTCATTTTACTTGGGAAACCTATAACATTACATCCTAACCATCTTATAATTATCATACATATGCGTCCAATCTTGTTGCATGGTTTAAGGAGTTCATATGGCTTATTTGCTTTTGTATTAAAACCTCGTTTTGTATGCATTTGGTTCTGTAATCGTCATTTTGTACGCTTCTGATGAGTTCATATGTTAGGACTGGTAAATGTCAGAATAACTCTTAATATTGCTATTTAGTTTGACATAGCTTCATAATAATGACTAATGTCATAAAAATTAAACACTTACCCATAATTTGGTGTTATATCTATAGTATTATGAAAAATGAAATGTTGAAGTTTACTTTAAATATATTCATTTTACTTGTAAAATTTGTAACATTACATATCCTAAACATCTTATAATTGTTATACATATGCAGGTAAAATATTAAATCATAGGAACTTAAGCAACTTTTGGAATCAGGTACCATGCCATGATCCAACTTTTGGGATCAGGTAGCAGGTAGAAGTTGATGTAGTAAAGAGCAAGCAAACAAAAAATGGTGAAGTACACCTTCACATAGATCATTACCCATGTTTGCATTAATATTTTTGCATACTAACAATCAATGTTATCTTGTCAGCTTGTTTTGTTGCCTCAGCTACCATTGAAGCCTATATACTACACGGCCGTCATAATAGACTTTTGTAAGCTATAATAGCTCTTTTTGCTTGTTACAATTTTGTCTTTTTGATAAATTTATATTGAAAATGATCTTTCATGTGGTTGTAGCCGGGACTGTGCTTGTCTTGTTTGATATAGTAAGTTAGTTAGATATGGAGTGCCGGACACATCTCATTCTACATCTAATGCAAAAGCCTCAATATCTAGGTCTCTACAATCTTCCAAGCTTTCGTCCCTTTATTTATAAAAATATTTCTTATTTAATACCAATTAATCGTTTATACTCGCACAATGATCTTTCAAATCAAATTTTCAGTTCATCTGGCCATGTGGAGAAACGGCCTGTGTATTTAGTTTGACATAGCTTCATAATAATGCATATTGTTATAAAAATTGAACACTTACCAATAATTTGGTGTTAGATCTATATCATTATGAAAAATGAAATATTGAAGTTTATTTTAAGTATACTCATTTTACTTGTAAAAATTGTAACATTACATCCTAAACATCTTATAATTGTCATACATATGTAGGTAAAATATAAAATCATAGGAACTTAAGCAACTTTGGGAGCAGGTAACATGCCATTATCCAACTTTTGGGATCACGTAGCAGGTAGAAGCTGTTATGGTAAAGAGCAAGCAAACAAAAAAACGGTGAAGTACAACTTCACATAGATCATTTACCCATGCTTGCATTAATATTTTCGCATACTAACAATCAATGTTTTCTTTTCAGCTTGTTTTATTGCCTCAGCTACCATTGAAGCCCATATACTACACAGTCGTCATAATAGACCTGTGTAAGGTGTAATAGCTCTTTTTGCTTGTTACCACTTTGTCATTTTGATAAATGTATATTGACAATGATCTTTCATGTGGTGCCTACATGATCATAATACGTATCTACCCGCGTATTTGCTTTGCTGGATTTCATATCTTTAGAAATCGATACATCAAATCCTCTGTTCGATTAACTGAAAATTTGATTTGAAAGATCATTGTCCGAGTATAAGCGATAAATTGGTATTAAATAAGAATATTTTTGTAAATAAACAGACGAAAGCTTACAAATGGTATGATAACCAAAGAATGAGATGTGTCCTACACTCCATATCTAACTAACTTACTATATCAAATAGCCCAAGCATAGTCCTGGCTATGTTTAAAACTTATTGGTGAGTTATGATAAGGGGTTAGAGAATTCGTATTGGTTGAAATAAGTGTAAGCAATTTATTTATTGTGATATATTTAATCAACCATTCACCATCATGATGATGATGCATGGACATGTATGATGATCTTATTAAACACAATGCTTAAGCATGTAGTACCAAGCGCTTGGTTTCAAGTAAACTGGTGATCATTAAATTTCATGATAAAGAAAGCCATCGGAATTCTATATTGTGTGTCGGTAAAAAAAGAACATGCTTTTTGGGGGAGAGATACTATTTCAGCAATCGAGTCACAGGCATCTAACATATTCATATCTAAGGCTTTTCCACAAAGTGGTGACGAAACGTATAATCATTTAGAACCAAGGATCCTATTTTCTTTCATAAACCATAACCAGTTATAAACAACGGGTAGACATACGAAAGTACATAGAAATACCAAAAAAGGAGATGTACAAATATTAATAAAAACATAGGCTTATATAGAAAGCTGCGTTCTTACTCCAACGGTGTAGAAGTAACATAGAAATAGTTTAAGTTTGTCAAAGTAGACCAGTTTCATGAAAGCAAACTAATAAATACTAACAGACATCAAATAGGGCAGTTTCATCCTATTGGGCACATTCCTCGTGAAGTTGGAAGTGCAACACCTTGTCTTAAGGAAGGCCCGTTGTCTGGAAGAATGTGGCCTAGTCTACTTTCATCATTAATCGAGGGTGGATGCCATCCTGCCCGGTCAATAGTATCTTCCCCGAAAACTCTGTCAGTCCAAACCTTAGAATTTCCTGATTGTAAACATGCATGTTGTGGTTTCGAAACAACGCTTTAGGAATGGACTATAAGAGTAAGTTATTATTATAAGAAATAAGTAAACCGTTAATCATAGTTACGTATTAAAAGATATAGGTAAATAGTTGTTTTACGGTACAAATACCAGTAGCTGACTCTCCAGGCTGTGGGTTATCAGCCGCTTGAAGTAGTGTGGGCTAAGATCGTTTGAGATCGTTGCGAGGGAGAGGGTGCAATGATGTTCGGGGTCTTGGTGTAGTGCAACACCAGAGTTGGTGAATACAATAACTCCACAGTTGTAAGGATGATGTTCAACACTCCCATGGTCTGTAAAAATAAGCCAGCTGTGAGGTTTAATTTTGTTCTCAATATAGAACAGGGGCCAGCTTCGACCAGTGAATGCTATTGGGGCCTCCTGTTGTGTTTCTGGATCGAGTTCCGAAAGCACATCGACAACCGCATCTTGTTTGACCGCATGAAGTTTAACTGTATTTACCCCTCCTCGTAACCTCCATTGAGTAAACTGTATCGGTAAAATCTATAGTCTAACAATGTTGAATATTAGCAACTGACTGAAAAGGGCAACATAATAGTGGCAGAATGTTGAAGTCTTTAATAAACCTTTATCTGGTGAAGTAAACCTTTATCTTGTATGTCCTTGATGTCTATAACTGATAATATGGTTCGGAGGGATGGCAACGGGGATGGGACGGGTATTAATAATCCCCATCTGATATGCGAAATACCAAATGTTTCTCATACCTGGCCCATTGCCCAGCGGGTGTCTATCAGGTAAACCCGTGGGTATCGGGTATACCCATTAGTTTATTTATAAAAAAACCTATTTGGATTTTAATGTCGACAAATACATAAATACACAATAAAAATCATCAAATCTAAAATATATAATGTTTCAGGCATATAATTCCAAAATGAGTTATTGTCGACTTTCATTTATTCAAATACATATCGAAGAAATACATTCATTTTCTTAAAAACAACATTAGTTGCTTCGACTTTTTATGAATTTACATGTTATAGAAAATCACCTATGGGAAGGTCTTTAGGGAGCTCTTTTTCTTATAATCTAAGCTCATTTGCTTACTTCGAGTAACTTGTCTTTTTCATATCACTAATTGCCCCACCTAAAAGGACTAAATCACTACATGAGTCCGTATTCAGATTAGTACTCAATCTAATGACATCCTTATTTTTACATAATAATGTGAATATTATTTTTAAGAAACAAACATACGTATTTAGAAACAAAAGTTAATAAAAATTATCATTTTCCAGGGAGTGTTTACATAGTCATTATCAATGGAAAATAAGGCTGATTTGTAGATCTCGTAGTGTTGTTAAAGCTCCATTTACATTTGACACACAAAGAAACGTTAATCCAACTCTTGAGTCTTATACATGTGACCCACTATCAAAAATGATTTATAGCAAATAAAAATTGGTTGTAGTCACTATCTAAATGGAGCTAATTCAAATTAATTAATCATGTGTTTGTGATGATCGTAGAATGACTAATGTTTCAGAAGTTTCTTGTATTACCCAACTCAGGGCCCTCATGTACAAATAACGGGTAGTACATTTAACCAAATATATTCAAGCGACTGAAATTATGTAAAACAATAAAAATTGATGGATTCCTTTTGAATAGAGAATTCATCGTAGTAAAAGATCTTGCGGAAGCCCCATTATTTATTGCATGCAAACATGAAAAGAATGGTAAGATTAGTTTGAAAAAAGGGGTGATAAATTAGGGTTTATTTGGTATAGTTTGTGTTCAATACGCAACAAATAAAAAAATCAATGATGGTTGGAAACAAACGGAAAATGAAGAACACGTCAATAAAGGGCAGAAATTGAATTAGGTTCTATGGTGATTATTACCTGATGGAGAATCCAAATTTGTCAAGGATGACGTTGGTGAAATTGTGTCTGAACTTTGCAGAACCTTTCGATTCATTAGCGACCGAATTTGATATGCAAACCGAGATGAAACCCAAACATCAGCAATTCCCAACAAAATGTACACATAGATGGATACAATTTTTAAAAATAAACGAAATCATACCTTAGATTCATATTCGAGTTATTTCTTGGTGAGTATGGTGTGTTGGATATTTGCAAAACATAGTGAAGAAATAAATATGTAGGATTCAGAAAAAGAAGCAATTGTCTACAGAAATGACGCAACCGTATTGGAAAAACACATTAATAGATATGAAGGAAGGAGTGGGAATGGAGATGGTTATCGGAGGGTTACGGAAGTGACACTAAATAGTATTTGTAAGAGTTGTGACGATTTGGAAGTGGTGCTCTTCGGAAAACGGATGCGACAGTGGTTGTGGAGTTGAAGGATGGTAGGAAGAGGCGATTGTGGGAGATGGAGACGCCGATGGTAGCGTGATGGGGCTAATGCGGGGAAACAATATAATATTCAGATTTATTAACCAACAACTTATAATTTATTTAATACAATAATTTTTGTCCGCGTGTTGCTGCGTCTATATAAACAAACTTGTCTAAGAGAATTTAGATGTATATTAAGATAACCTAAAAACATATATAAAATTACATTACATTTTGGCTAAAGTTAAAGTTAACTACTTTGTTGTGTTAAAGAATATATCTCCTATAGCGGAGATGTTTATTGTGGAGAAACAATATCAAATGAAGTAGGAAAAAGTTCACCAAATATATTGGGTGAATTGTATATATCCCCCTATTTTTTGTTCTAATTGCGTATTTACCTATAGTAAACTAAAAATTGCATATATCCCCTTTGGTAGGTAAATGACTATTTTATCCTTCAATTGTTTATTAGGGTTTCATGAAAACAAAACCCACATACGACGTTCTATCTTTCTCTCTCGCTGAAGACCATGACGATTCATCTTACGCTGCTCATCTTCATCACGCAGGTTTAAAATCATCACCATCTTCGAATCAGGTTCAAAAGCATCACCATCATGCACCAACTGACCCCCCCCCCCCTGCAAAACCTAGTACGAAATCGTCTTCTCCAGGTTCGAACTTCTCATCACCAACTGGTTCGATTTACTTACTTTTAACATCATCTTCTTGCAAGTTAAATATTGGAATCTTAAGTTCAATAAATCTTATTGTTAAATTTTAATGGGTAGCCTCTCATACAAATATTAGAATCTTAAAGCTTAATATGGTTGATGTTTAAATAAATCTTAATGGGTAGCCTCTCGTACAAAGAGTACAAAAACTCGATCATTAATGTTAACAAATGATGAATCTGATCACTTTGACCTCAAATAATCATAATCAAATGGCAGAATAATCTTAATGCAAGCTTA
This sequence comes from Deinandra increscens subsp. villosa, assembly GCA_039602395.1. NCBI lineage: Eukaryota > Viridiplantae > Streptophyta > Magnoliopsida > Asterales > Asteraceae > Deinandra > Deinandra increscens. The sequence goes on along the minus strand of JBCNJP010000024.1, from coordinate 982,342 downwards.
AGATGCTTGATGAATTTTTTAGACAGATTGTATCTTATTTTTATAGTTTGCTTGAATTGATTTAATATGTAGACAAATGTGAAAAATGTGGATTATATATGTGGGTAATTCGCTTGAGACAAATATGGAAAATGTGGATGCTATAGATGTATCAACATGGGAGAACATGGCTAAGGTTAGATAAAATTATAATACAAAGGTTACTTTCATTTGGCTAAAAACTCATCTAGGAAATAATACTGTTTTGGATATCAAAAATGTATGTACACTGACACATACGCATACGACTTTGCTGAAGATATAGTTGAAGAGATTACAAATCATTATCATGTGAATTGTACATCTTTAAGGGTAGAATAGTAATTCTATAATTTATTTTTATTAAAATAAAGTAAAATGGGTATATATGTAATTTTTAAAAATTTATAGGGGATATATGCAATTAAATTTTTAGGTTGGTTATATATGCAATTTTTAAACTTTATAGGGGGGTATATGCAATTGCCTTTTTTTTATTGGCATCAGTTTGGTGGAATTAATAATTAACAAACTGAAACGATAGAAAATAAACTATAAATATTTAAAAAAAATTATACGGCTAGGGTTTGCTATTCAAAGGGGGTTGGCGGCGCAGCTTGTTGCCCGCCTTCCATGTGTTTTGACTTAAGTCGTGTATGTTCGTTTTGGTATTAATGAAAATTTAGTAAGTAAAAAAAAACATAACTAAACCAAGAATTATAAATATTAAAAGTCATAAGTATATACAATTGGATAAATTTCAGTTACAAAATGATGAATGTTTGATCCCTGTAATGGATAAAAGAAATTGTCTTTAAAAAAATTAAAAATAAAAATTGTATATGCATAGTGGATATCAAATCTTAAAACTAAGCTAATTATTAAATTAGGAACCCTTCAAGCTTATCTGATTGATTAGTATTACTATGGTTAAGATTAATCAATAAATTAGGGAGATTAGTATGGATTATTATTATGATTGTTCTTATTGTTAGTATTATTATTTTTTGATGCCTGTTAAATATAACCCATCGGCACCATGCAAACCTGTTTGGATACATGGCCATGGATAAACATTAGGCTACCTTTTTGCAATGAGTTAACAAATTACTTCCCTTTAACTATCTTAGTCAAACTGCTGGAAAAAATTGCAGATCTTATTTATATTTGACTTTTTAGGTCAAACTATTGAACATCGATATCGATATATACATATTAAACGCAAGTTTTTGAGGGACATGTGACACATTTTAAGGTGTGTCACTTAGGATTAGTATTTCTTTTAAAATTAAGCCACCTAGGATTGTGCCCATGTGTCATTTTCTCAAATTTTTGATAAAAAAGAACTTTAAGAAAATGCCTACAACCCACGCGGATCCTTTTGACCCATTTATGTTTTCCGGTTTTTTTAACCCGTACTATAACGGTCATCCATCCTTAATCGACGCTCCCTTCCTCCACTTTTTCTTCTTTCTAAACCCTAATTTCCTTAATCGCCGCTCATTCACCAGGTTATTTCTCTCTCAGCGTTCCAACCAATTTCGACATAATCGCTGATATGAATGATCGATCCTTTATTAATTTTCACTGCTTTTGTGTATTCTATATTGTCTATGTTGAAGATTTATGTTCAACACATCAATATTCTAAACTACCTCCATTCGATTTGATGTTTAGGGTATCCTGTTTTTATCTTGCAACCCCCATCGGAGGCCTCTTCTCATCGATGGTTGAGTCGATAACTGAACAATCAATTTCTTGAAGGTCAGTAATCTGGTTTCATTGATTCTGTAGTTTGTGTTTATCGCACTATATGATAAATTGAAAAGATTGATTCAAGTGAACTAAATTGGTGAAGTTTAAATTTACTGTTTACGTTTTCTTCTTATCTGCACATTTCGCTATACTTGGCATTCCAACATAAATTTTGTAATATTTCATTCAATTTTTTAGTTTATATTTATCGCAGGAAGTTTGAAATTGTATGTTTCTTTCGTATATTCCTTTTATTCAATCTTTTTCCTTAACAGTTATTAAATGCTATTAGTATTTAGCATTATTATTAGAGGAATTTAGTCAGTTTACTTGTCATGATCAGTGTTAGATTTTGCTGGTGTATTACCAGTTCATTGCTATTGTTAGGACAATCTGTCAAATGGATCTGGCATAAACACTTTTTTCTTGCATTTTACATTATTGTTCAATTGTATGTCAGTGAGGGACTCGCAATTAATGCTTTTACATTTTGTTCTTGAGTCAGATGGTCAACTTTATAGGTTATCACTTTATGTAAAGACCATACTAATGCGATTATGAAGGTTGGATGCATTAAAAATACACATTTATCCGAGCCAAATAACAATTTATGTTTTAGCTAAGTACAAATTACTTGACCCGTTTAGGATAAAACATAACCCCTAATACTCTACTTTTTGGTAATTTGGTTGCAATTGCCTCTAATTCTAATCCCAGCAAATATTGACATATCACCTTGAATTAAATGGGACATTCTTTCAAAATTTACAAATGAATCTCTTGTAAATGCAGTGACATCCAAAGTATAACCAAGGTAGGTGAGGCTACATATGGGGAAGTTTTTATCGCCGGTAGTTTTGTCTGCAAAGTTGATCCATTTTTTAATGGCGACTCATTAGTAAACTGAGAGACTTAAAAGGTACTTCTTAGTGAATTTTCATTGTTTGGGTAACCACTTTTGGCCCTTAGATTTTCATTCATGATAATGTATATAGCTACTCTCCTAAATTCAACTAAAACATGCATGTCAATGAGCATTTAAGTGTTGGCTTTATTTTACGTTAACGTTGTTTTTTTTGTTTTGCTATATAAAGTTGAAGAATTACTTGAGGAGGTATGCTTTCTCTGACAGTCTGACCCTCAATGGATTAAGGGGAAATGGTATGTGAGCACTGATTTACAACATTTATGTGGTGAGATTATTAAATTGAAGGGTTTAGAATGCTATCAAAATTGTAGTCTCAAATTCATTAAGTTTTTTTTTTTTTTTTTTACTTCTTTAGACAAATTGCCGTGGAGACCGAATGAACAAAGTGTTGAGCCTATGCCGTAAAAGTTATGTTACACGATTGCAACCGTTACACCACAAACTTATTACGTGGTTAAATTATAAATACATTTATAGAAATTAAATATATTCATTTTAAATGTTACATACTTAATTTGAAAATTATTAATGAATAAGCAACAATTACGTGTAGATGGAGCTTCAGTTAATTATATCATCAATATATGTATTATGGACGTGTATTTAGTGCAATAGTAGAATACCAAAGTTAATATATGTATATGGGTAAGAAATTAATCCAACAATAGAATACCAAATATGGTATTTGTTTAAATACGTTGCATATATATTTAATTTGAATATTGTAACAATAGAATTTCAATTAATTGTACCATTAATTTTACAATATGAACTTATACTTAGCGTAACAATAAAATAACAAAATATGAACTTATACTTAGCATAACAATAAAATAACAAAATATGAACTTATAGATAGGAAATTGAAAATTAGTGACACAGTAGAATATCAAACTTCTTTGGTATTTTTGCTAGGCACGAATAATTATTTTTGGTTACTTTTGTTATATTTGTAAAGTGGAAGGACTATTTTAGAAGTATTTTAATGTCAAAATAGGATTATGGTGTGGTAGTGCAGATGTTTCAAAAAAAAAAATTCTTGTTCGATACATTGTTCTAGGGTTTCAAGAGATTCGAACAACTGAGTCTGCTTTCTTCGAATAGGTGCGAGGGTTTGATGGGGCTTTTTGTCTTCGATAGTTTTGGTGGGAAAAGTTCGGGGCTAGGGCTTCAATCTCGCAAACAGGGTTTCGATTTTGGGTTTCTGCGATTCGCAAATTCTATACGCAATGTTGCGATAATTCTTCGTTCTTTCTGGGTTTTTTTTACTTCTTTCAATCTGCGAACGGGGTCGCATAAGATGGTGGTTGATGGTGGTCGCGAGGCTTTAATGGCGGCGGTTGGGTCGTTCCGGCGGCGGTTATGGTATTCTCTTCATCTAAATTTCTTTCTTAAATTTTACTGGATGTGCCCTCGAACGCTGAAATGAAAGTCTGTAACAAAGGAATAAGTAGTAATTAGAACCTAATTTGCAGATTTTCAGCAGTTTGAATATTGGATAAGGATGTAGTGGAAGTAGAAATTAGATTAGGGATATCAGGGTTTGCAATTATATAGACACTTTTGGATAATATTCATTTTACACATGCTAAGCAGTATGCATACCGGTACTGGAGTTATCATGGGCTCACTTCAACAGCCAATGTCGATTAAGGAATCTAATTTCCTCCCAAAACGACATGGTGTCGGTGGGTTTCTTCGACAGACGAATCTAGGATCATTTAAGCCATGCAGATCTTTGAAAATTGAAGGTAGTTTGGCTACTGGAAGGCCATCCACCACTTCTGTGGCATTCACAATTCCTGAAGGAGGTAATTTGTCTGAAATCTATACACCTTTAAGTATGACCCTGATTTTAGTATTGTAATTTTGCTGTTTAGTGATGTTTCATGATATTACATACCGAAGAAATGTGCAAGTCTGCTATAGTATGTTAAAAGTTCCATTTCTCAAAAGGAACGACCGTAACTGTTTTTTCTAATACATATACTAATAATATTCTATTACACTATATAACATTTAAGAACTTTTGTTACAATCCATTGAGAAGTAAGAGATGCGAAGTAAGAACCTGCAAATGCAAAACGGAGAACATTTAGTAGAGTAGAATAACAAAACAGACAAATTTAAAAAAAACAGCCCGGTTGCCGCCGACGTTACATTTTATTCACGTCGGACAAAGCAACAAAAGTCTAATGTTCCGGCGGTACATTTTCTTCCCGCCGGAACCAAGGAGAGGGTCGACAATGAAGATTACATAAACAAAAAAGATAAAAGACTTACACGGTGTAGGAGATGGCGGGTGGGGGGGGGATGAACAAATGAGACCTCCATGCCTTTATATATGATCATAAAAGTGTGATCAATTAATTAAAATGGAGTTGCAAGAACTCCAAAGGGTGTTGTTTATTAGCTATTAGTTGCAAGAACTCGAAAGGCTTACTATTATTATGATGATTATTATGATGCTAATTATTAAGTAATTTATTACTCAAGAGTTGGAAGAAATTTGAAGGGTTAGTGTTAATTATTTATATTTAATCTTGCTATTTATGAGTACGTATGATGATGCATGAACATGTATGATGATGCATGGACATGTACCATGATCTTCATTAAACACCATGCTTAACAATGTTGTACCGATTGCTTGCTTTGAAGTAAACCGTATTTATGATTTCGCATTGAATATGGTGTCACAATTGGACCATTGCTCAACTTTTAAGGTATAGTTGATTCTCTGTTTAAGACATAATAATTATTTAAATAAGTATTCTATGTTTAATAAAATTATGTTTTAGGGGTAACCCAAAAGCTTGTGTGTGGCACGGGCTCCACGCAAATACATCCTCCAGGAGTTTGACAATAGTTTAATAATGAATAACTTAACTTATTAAATAGAACTTGATTATAATGGAGATAAAACGGATAGATAAAATCATTACATTGCTATATAGAAAATAGAAAAAATAATAAAGAAAAAGAAAACAAAATTCATACGTAAACGTAAACGCAACCGTGTAAAATTAAGACCAATAAAAAGACAATTTGAACACCTTCTAATTCTGTGTGTTTATAACATCGGCGAAGCTTTGCTTTCCTGTTCAAACCGGTGTAAAACAAAAAAAAAGAAAAAAAAACAATCATCTAAAGGAAAAAATTGGTGTAGTTGTAGAGGTGATGGTATCATGTAATTTCTTGCTTTGCTTTCCTGTTCTTTTATTTTTATGGTGGTGGTCTCTATTGTAGCTTTTGTTTGTTTTCCGGCTAAGCCTCTTGCTTGGTTATCAATATAAGTTGCCTTTAAAAAATTGTACTTTGTTAATATAGCTAATAATAGTAGTAATAATAATAATTTAAAGTATATAGTATTAAATAATTAATAATAGCAATTTTAAAAAAATTGTAGTTGTCATCTAGCACCATAATAATGGGTCACATCACAAAAACCTACTTAAATGGTGCTTAAATGTCCTACTCAAATAATGTTTAAAACGAGAAATATACCTACCCGCGCGTTGCAGCGGGTAGTTTGTTCTTAAGGATGTAAAGATCAAGTAGAAAGGTAGTAAAATTGTTGCTACTACGGAAAAATCTAAACCATGACAGCCGAAACCATCATCTTAGTCTCATCGTTAATTTATAAATTCAGAAAATACATATTGCAATATTAGGCTTAGACCATTAATTAACATAAAAGTGGGATAGATGGCTGCAATAAAAAAAACTGCCACGCCAACGAAAACGAAATGTCCCCTTTCTTTGTGTGATTTCTGGAAAAACATCACAGCCAATAGCATATCAGAATAATGACCATCACCAGCAATGGAGTGAAAGCACATATCACTAATGAACATAAAAGTGGGACTTTAAACTATATGGCTGCAAAAAGAAAATTTACCGCGTTAACAGGAACTAAAAATCCTGTCATCACCCAATTTGTTTAAACGGAGAGGAACCGACTGTTTCTATTTGTCCCTTGCACAATAGATAGACAGATTATAAGAAGAGTCTCGAAGACTCACCGTCCAAAACAGCCAATTACATGTAGACAATATATTAGAAAAATACAGCTGCCACCACCCTATTTGTTCAAACGAAGTACAGTAAAAGTGTGAGAGAAGCCACAAATCGATTTTGTTAATATTACCCTTTACCCTATATATACAAAACACAACCCATTGTACAATCATTATAACATATTGTACCATTTCAATAGCTTAGGTTACAAACCACACAACTTTTAGGGTACAACACATATTGCATGAGTGAGTTTTGTGGTTCACATCATCTGATCTAAAAAGAGGGAGTACGTAGCAGGTGAGCAGGACCATACCTTACGGACTCCTTCATCTACTTTGCAACTTTTTGAATCGTATCTCTCCATCGAATACATTTGTCGAAGACGATGATGAAGATGATGAATATGGGTGGCGATAGCGGTGACGAAGACGGCGATGAGGTATACGTTTTGAATCTTTAACCTTTCTCGATTAGTTTCTCAATCGCTCAAGTCGATTGAAGATAGCCACCGGTAAGTAGCAGAGTTCGATCAATCATCAATTTTAGGTTCGATTTTACCGATGTGCCTTTGATGGTTAGCGGCGATGTGGCCCTAACCCAAGGCTGCTGGTTTTCTAGACCGTTTTAACCAATTTTTTTATTTGAAACAGGCAACTCTATCAAGAAAGTAGACGAGCTTCGCCAAAGACACACGAGTTACTGATCTTGGCAGGTTAGCATAATTGTTGTTTCCTTGCTTGACTTATCAATTCTGTTATTTTTTCTTCATATTTTGTTTGTTATGCTGCGTATATTTCATGTTCAAGTATATGCAAGTTTTAGGGGATGTTGATTTTGAAGCTCAAACATACGCTAGGTAATATGCCATGTATGTGTTGGTGAATTTTGATTTTTATTTGCCCTAGCATAGAAGTTATAGTTTTTAAGTTCAGTTGTTTTGGATTTTGTCTTCAACCTTAGGGTTATGCTCACATGATTTATATGTAAACAAGAAGATGCCATGTAATTATTCATTATGAGTTTATCCCCTTCATTTAGATCTGGTTCTTTCTTATGGGCTGGACAAAGATTTTAGCCTTCATGGCAGTGACGATCTAATGTTATTTGTTCATTTTCTGATCCAAATCTATTTATTCGAGGCCATGATCATATTTTTAATCCGAGCCTTCTGAATTTAGAATTAAATGGCTTAATTATGTTCATGAGCTTGAGATTTGCAGGTGTTTAACCTTTTCATGTTGTTGCATTATTATTGGCTATAATGCAGGTTATATATGATTTTGAAAGGTATATATTGGAATGAGGTTGAATGGGTTGAACGATGGCTAAATTCTCTTTTTAAAGCAATCGACCTCGGTTAGAGGCAAGGTTTTTGTGGTTGGCAGCGATAACATGGGTTCAATCGGATAAGGGTTCAACGACTATAGAGTGCAAGGGCGGCGACAATCGAATCGAGAGAGTTACCATTATTAGATCCGAAGGGCGTTCTCTATATGCAGGTTTGTTCTTCATCCAACTTTAGTTGCCTGATTATTGTTTTAGCTTGATTTGGAACTAAATTTTTCAAGGAAATTTGATTGATATCTAAAAGTTGTATTCCCCTATTTGTCACCTCAATTATGACGGAGATGTGTATAAACGATTGTTTGTGATTTAATTTGGTGGTGACCTTGGGTAGGAGGTATACCTTATATTTCTTTGCTTTATTTTCTTCAATTGGGAGCATACTTAGAATTATGGATTTGCACTTTTTATATGTTTTTTTGGTGTCAATTTAATATTCTTTTCTATGCAGGTGTCTTTTGGGAACCGGTCGCATTGCTTATGTT
>JBCNJP010000024.1:950276-973289 GCA_039602395.1 Deinandra increscens subsp. villosa | reverse complement strand
GAAATAAAACTTTTACCCTATTGTGTCTCTTGCAAATAAAGCATGCCAAGCAACAATCATGTTGTTTTATACCCTAAAACAAGGAAAGAATCCTTCTTGTGAAACTTCAAATCCTGTCTTGAGGTATGGTGTATCAAAATTGGGAACCCACTTTTGATTTTATCATATTACAATTTCCAAATCCCCTTATTAAGGGATGGGGGAAAAAAGCTAGAACTCATGGCGAAAACTAGAAATAACATATTTTTTTTTGTCACATATTCAAATATCAAGTCAACTATTCATAAACGTAACGTTACCCTTATTGAAACTAGATGTTTTGTATATGATAATACGTATGTGATATCCATTTTTTTTTTAACGACCATTCATTAAAAATAGAAACTAGTAAGAAGCTAGAGTACAACAAAATAAAATCACCAAAACCAAAAAAAAAAAAAAGAAGAAAAACCTGTGGGACAAAACCAAAGAGAAGCCACAATTTTACATCGCCATGAATGAAAAAACGCGATCAAACTCCATATCCTAAAGATTTTTTCATACCTTTAACTTCATAACTTCGCACCTTAGTCCCTACCAAACTCCATTATGTGATATTCATGTATAATATTATTCCATGTCTTTATGATGATGATATATGTATTTGATATCTATCATATTTTAACTTAGAGTTAATAAAACTACAAAATTATAGGGAAAAAAAAAACCTCATGAATTGATGTATATTGTGTTTTTGAATATGTGTTATTTCAAGCCGACTTTTAAAATGAGTTTTTAGTCGGATGGTGAGAAACGAGAATTCTAACATGTAAATTTTAGAGTGAATTACATATTTTATTCTTTAGATTGGCTCGTTTTTGCAAGAATTATCCTTAAACTTCACTAATAACACTGAGGGGTTGTTTGATAGTTGCTAACTGGGTAAGAGCAAATTGAGTAAGAGCTGAGTGAGTAAGAGCTGATTGAGTAAGAAACTCTAGTTGAAACTTGGGTGTTTGATAGTAGCTGACTGGGTAAGAGCTGACTGAGGATATGCATGTATATAGCTATTTGTTTTTAATGTATTAAAAACATCTTTAAACATTCACCGAAAGCATATCAATATAGGTCTAGTTTGAATCGTTTTTTAATTTCGAGCGCAACGGCGTGCTTATTTTCGAGATTCATTCAGTTTCGGAGGAGTTACGCTTGATTAAACATCATCGACATCGTGTTCATCTCGACTTTTCAAACATTCACCGAAAGCATATCAATATATATCTAGTTTGAATCGTTTTTCAATTTCACGCGTAATGGTGTGCTTATTTTCAAAATTTATCTAGTTTTAAAGAAGTTATGCTTATTTAAAGTATGAGAGTATTTTTTTTATTTTATTTAAAAAAAAAAAGAAATGCAAGAAACAATTCTTTTGTCATTCGGTCGATTGATTCGGTCAGCGAGAATAATTCGAAGGACTCGGTCCGATGCTCTTATTCGGTCCGAGGAACTTAACAATCTAATCAAACAAGCTTACTAGTGACCCAGTCCCTGGTAAGCTCTTACTGGACTGGGTAAGTGGTTATCAAACAGCCCCTGAGTGTCATTTATTTTACAATGTTACACTGAGTAACATTTGGTCAAATTTTATTCATTAAATCAAAGGACACTCAATATTGTTATTAATGAGGTTTAAGGATAACTTTAACGTGCAAATTTAAAGGATAAAATTTATAATTCACACTAAATTTTAAGATATGTTCACGAGTCCAATGGGCAACGATTAGTAGCTGTGACGGGTGACGGGTTATGAGACTAGAAATATCAAAATTCATTTAAATTGTATAAAGTTTCTTAAATAAATTAAAAAAATAGCACCATAATATTGAAAAGCTAAAACTCTTAATTATCTTCCATTTATTAAACGATAACAAATCCACTAGTTTAAGTTATATGTTCGCTAAGAAGATCTTAAAGGCTTATTATACATCTTAAATTAATTGATGTACATGCATGATTCAATGCATCCGTGATCCAACTAATATGTCTATATTAAATTTAATAATTAATTTAGTTGTAATGTATTTTTATAAATACGCTGTTGTAGTTAGGTTTAGTAATAAAATATCAATGTTTCACATGGCTTTTTTTTTTAAATAAAAGATCAATATAAAATAGTTGTGTTTGCCATATGATGGTATAAATGTATAATATATATATAGTCGATGGTATAAATTAAAATAGTTGTAAATATAGTCGATGGTGAAACGGTTAACGGTATATTAGTGTCTCAAAGTCAGATTCGATGGTACGACTAAGGCTTAGAACTTGAAACCGTTCTGTAGACCATATAATATATTATTCAAAAGCGGTTTCAAAGGGAGAATGGTGTCAAGTTTTTTTTTTTATTTATTTTTTTTTATTTTAACGGCGTTTGGAATTACTCCCCAAATCTCCAATACCCGAGTGAGCCTTTCTGAGACGGGATTGCAACCGTCCATACTGATTTTGACACTTCGAGGCTTGGCTCACCTAGGAACACCATCAAGGAGGAAACTCACCACTTAAGAAAAAAACCCTCTTGAGTCAGGTTTGAACTTGAGACCTCAAGGTCCCCAAGCTCTAACATTCATCCGAGATATGAATTGTTCTATATTTTGGATGATATGCAGTTTTTTTGAGGCGTTTTTTACACAAATGCGCCTAATCGAATTTTAATTTATTGATTCATCATTATTTTGTGGTATTTATACAAGATATTAGTTGTTAAATCTAAGACTAAAAGATTTCGATGAACAAGTACATATTTGTGTGCAAGAGAAAGTTGGAATTTCGCTTGAAAATCAGGTTTTGCTCAACTTTATCAGAAATAGTTTTGTTGGTTGCTTAAAACGCATCTAAGGATTGGTTTATATTGTTGCTTATGGATTGAACTTGAAGAAGATTAATGTCAATTTTGACTTCCATAAAGTCAAAATCTTAAAATCATCATTTCTGTTGAGCTTGCATTGATATTTTTACTGGATCTTCGAGTTGGCCTGATATCTGATTGGTGAGTGTGTTCTTTAATTATCGATTCGACCTTGATCTTCGAGTTGGCTTGAATCATCAAATAATCGGAGACGGTAAAAATCTCGTCATAAAGAGACTAAAAATACTTTTAGGAAAAAAGATTCATTGAAGATTTTATTTAATTTATATCAGCTTGTAATTTTAATATACCTTTATGGCTTTATTTAATAATGATAAATATTTTAATATACACTTTATAATGGTTTGCATTTCCTAAGGAGTGCGACTTTTATCCTACGATATGATAAATTATTATAACATTATACTTTTTAGTAACGGGAATTTTATTCGATAACATAGTTGAATAATAAAAACCTAAAATACTGGCCGACTTTTATTCGAATAAAAAACCCGGTCAAACTGCTAAAAATAGTATGAACTCGAAATACGAGGTCTATCCATATATAAATTTTTTATAAACTTTATAAATATGACAATAATAAACCATTTAATTTGTTTGTGTCGGACTCTGGTCCTAAGCAACAAAAAAAAAACAACCATTAGTTCAAGGCCGGAAATAGAAATTCTTCGTGTAGCACAAAATTTTTTGGCAAGGCTTCAGCGCCCCTAAGAAAATTTTTAAAAACCCTCAAGTCTAGTAGATTTATGAGTAAAATTTACATCAAAACATAAATAAAACTAAGAATGTCATGACAGGGTATCCGGTATGTAAAAACACATTATTTAGAAGTAATTATAGATAAGAAAAGAAAATGATAAATTCAAAAATAAATGTAAGAGATATATACATGTTTTAATATAAAAGTTAAAGTATATCGTATTCATCAAACCTCGATTTAAAAAAAAAGAATTACATTGAAACGAAGCTCGGGTCGGTTTGAAACGAAATCAATGACAAAACATGTAGTATTTTAAAAAATAATAATAATAAGCAAGTTAAAATTTGTTTTGAACGGCAAAGAATTTAATTATTCATTAATGTTGTTTTTGTTTAAAAAACTAGATATAATACAAGTAAGTTATTGGTTCTTAATACCAAGTTGATCTCTAGGTCAATTGGCTAAGGTGCGGTACCTAAAGACATTAAAAGTGGGAGGTCTTGAGTTCAAGTCTCACCTATGATGAGTTTCCTCCTGATGAGAATTAAAGATGATCGAGTGAGTGGGTAATGCCCTATCAATGATCCAAATTTACGGTTCAAAAAAAATTAATAAGAACTTAATATGCAACCACAAAAGTATTCAAGACATATTGCCAAATAATGAGGTTATAAATTCTCGGAAAAAATAAAAAGATGTGTAGGTGGCCACTAATGAGATTGACCTCTCAAATTATTTATCATCTTTTAAGGAGTAGCACTTGTAAAAAAACTAGAAAAATTATTTTTTTTTCACTTCGTGTACGAGGTTGAGGGGTGGCATGGGCTACCTCTAGACTTAAACCAGGTCCGCCCCTGCACTAGTTTAGCCTAGTAGCAAATATGCATGTTCTCGTCTTAGAAATATTAGGTTCTTGTTTTGTAGGAGATATGTTCACTTTTATTGAAAACTACAATAATAATAATAGTAATGATACTCTTGTTACTAATTGAGAAATTTGTACTAACAAATATTGTAATACAAAACAAATTACTAAGTAATGAAAATTAACATTACATGATGACAATAGATTCAAGCCAACGAGTCTTCAGTCCTAAATTTTTTAAGATATGCTTTGACAACGGTTTTTATAGTTCTTGTGACTTCAAGATATTCTTTGAATAAAATGGTTCTTCAAGCTAGTTCTTCAACAAAGTCTTCTTGATTTCCCACCACTGCAAGCATGAACAAACGATTTTGAAGGTTGTGGCTTGAATCCGATGTTCAATACGAGTCCCTTAAAATAGATTTCGGGCTTCCACACGAGAACCCGTCTCCTAGGATATAACAACCAAAACAATATGTATTGTCGGGAATGTCCACACACCCGCGGTTTCACCGGTTATGAGTATATTTCTCACTTGTAAAAAAAGAAAGATGAACTTCGAAAGGAAATGAAACCACTAGAGATTACTCATCTCTATAAAAATGAGAGTACTTGTGAGACTTTTGAAACATGTAATATATTCAAAGAGCTTTTTTATTAACAAGACACAAGGGTCTCTAATAACTTTAGCAAATTAACTCACTAAAGTTACATACATGTAACTCATAGTGGATTGATATGATAAACTCTCCATTTCATCTTCTCATTCATCACAAGTTAATAATTAGTAATTATTTGTGACAATTTAATAATTATTAAATAATTATTTATAACACATATAAGTAATTTATTAAATTTTTCTATAAATTTTACTTGAAACATAAAGTAGAGTTGGAGTGTAACATTTAACCATTAAAAAGTAAAAAGGAATAGTTTACAACATTGAGATATTAAAAGTATCTTATAATTTATGTTTTACTGTAGGCTCAAAAAAATCTCGGTGGCTAAATGATGCCACCAGAAATGATCATTTTCCTCTACCCTTAGATTGAAAAATCCATGGAAGTTTTCATGGATGACTTTTCGGTCTTTGGTAACTCATTTGATCATTGTCTGCTTAATCTAGAAAAAATGCTCGCTCGTTGTGAAGAAAACGATCTAGCTCTCAACTAGGAAAAGTGTCATCTTATGGTTCAGGAAGGCATAGTTCTTGGCCATAAAATTTCCCAAACTGGATTAGAGGTGGATAAAGCAAAAATCGACACTATCTTACATCTTCCACCGCCCTCTTCCGTACAAGTTTCCTAGGACACGCATGATTCTATCATCGCTTTATCAAGGACCTCTCAAAACTATCACGTCCTTTGACAAAGCTGCTCCAGAAAGAAGTTGTCTTCGATTTAAACAGAGATTGTATGGAAGCTTTCTCTACTCTCAAAAATCTATTAGTCAATGCGCCTATCATGACCGCACCAGACTGGTCTTTTCCCTTCGAGATCATTTGTGATGCGAGTGACTATGTTGTGGGAGCAGTACTTGGTTAACGAAAGGACAAACACTTTCGCCCAATATACTATGCTAGCAAAACGCTCACAAGCGCTCAAGAAAACTACACAGTTATAGAGAAGGAGCTGTTAGCAGTGGTGTTTGCGTTTGATAAATTTCGTTCATACTTGGTGCTATCAAAAACCATTGTCTTCACTGATCATGCTGCAATCAGATACCTCTTTAAGAAGCAAGACACGAAGCCAAGACTCATAGGTTGGATCCTTATGTTCCAGGAGTTTGACATTAAGATCAAAGATAAGAAGGGTGCTGAAAATACTGTTGCTGATCATCTATCCAGACTTGAAGGTGTAGACAAAGGAGGAGAGATAAACGAAACATTTCCAACCGAATACACTTCCCCAGAACCCTGGTACGCAGACATAGCAAACTACAGGCATGATCGTTCCAAAAGGGTTAATGCATCAACAACGAAAAAAGTTCTTAATTGATGTGAAGCATTACTTTTGGGAAGAACCATATCTTTTCAAAATATGTGCCGACCAACTCATTCAAAGATGCGTCTATGGACCTGAGACTGCCAACATACTCAAACATTGTCACACAGGACCCTGTGGAGGCCACCACGGAGCAAATGCCACCGCACGGAAATACCTCAAAGTTGGATTCTACTGGACTACTCTGTATAGGGATGCACATTGATGGATACGAATCTATAACGCTTGCCAACGGACATGAAACATCTCAACGAGAAATGAATCCACAGATCGTCATCTAGATTTGTGAAGTTTTTAACGTATGGGGTTTGGACTTCATGGGGCCATTGTTTGCTAACTTGTTACTAGTAAATGATGGCATGTAAAGATTAGCGGTGTTTGGTCAAGGTCAAGGTCAAGCCGAGATCTCAAGAACCGAGCACCTTCTCTTGGGAAAAATGGAAATGTTATGATTATAATTGTGGTGAATTGCCTTATTGTGTACTCTGATAAGAGACAAGTACTAAATTGGTGCACTTGTTATGATGGTGATGTAAATGTTTTCATGATTTTTGTAAATCCTAGTGACGAAATTTTCACGCTCGTATTTTTCCTTCTCTTAAGCAATGGTAAATAAGGGGTTAGGTCTTACAATAACACCATTTGATAACACCAAATGTGATATACATAGTGTGATTGTGTGGTGTGATGGTACTTTTTTGACATTTTTAATATTAAAATTACATATCTTTATTTAACATAAACATAAAATATTGCATTTTAAACTAAAATAAAGAAATAAGAAAATTAAATCACACATAAATAATTCAAGAAAAACGCTCGTAGATATCCTCGATCAAATCCGCCTTAAGTTGGTTATGGATATTTCGATCTCGTATTTCCCTACGATTAGCCCGTTTTTTCTCCTCGACAATTTCTTCATTCGTCGTATCCAAGTCCACCTCGTTGAATTGGCAAATCGCAACCCCCTCATACTCGATTCACTCGTGCGTTAAGCCGATGTTGCTGATAATGAACCATCAGTTGAAAAAACATGGCGGAGGCCTGGTCGAATGATGAGTCGGATGAATCGTTTGATGAATTGGTAAATGAAATGACATTACATATTTTGTGAGATGATTTAGAAAAAAGAATGAAAAGAAATGATGAAAATGTTAAGAGGTTAATAAATTATTATTTTTTAAATGTTCTAACGGTCGGATTTTGACCGTTCAACGATCCAATTCAACAACCACCACCATCTCCACGCCGTGTAGAAGATCATGCGGAGTCAAAACGTGGTGGGGGGTCTCTTGGAGGTTATGTGCTTCGTGGATTCGAACTCAACAGGGGGGGGGGGGGTTGGTTATAAGAAAAGTGATGTAATGGATAAAGCCCTATAACCTCCCATGCAATGATTACACAAGTATTATTTTTTTTCAATTTAAATTAACTAATATAAATAAAAACTACATTTCATTATTTAAAAATTACACATCATAGAAAATTACATAAACTAAAAAATTAAAAATACTACATAAATTAAAAATAAATAAAAAATGACATAATGAATAAAAGAAAATGTTATATTGTTTCTTGATTCATTCCCTGATCTGGATCGCTAGTGATCGTGCCGGTTCTTCGAGCGGGAGCGGTGCTTGAAGCTCCCGTAAGTCGCTTTGCATTTGACGATGTTTGACGACCTGAACTTGTTCTTCCCTCAAACGCAATAAGCGACCGAGTTTCTCGTTCATTTCGTCTTGAGGCACGGTGGTGGTAGTGTTGTTGGAGAGCGCTCGACTAGTTGAGGAAGATGCTCGTTTTCCTTTCGAAGCGTCCTGACTTGGCAGTCTCGCAATCTCCACATCATACTCGTCCTCAGTATCGTTTAGATCAAATGCCCGAGCGTCAAAATGTTGGGACTCGGGATCGGCGGAAGACGATGTTTTGGATTTTTTGATGGCCTCCTTGTTTTTTTGGTGATATCCACTTGCAACATCCACTTTGGGCGGACTATCATGAAGTAGCCTAAAAATCTTTATGTATGGAAAATGGGCCCTCTAGCTTCGATATTCAACCAAAGCGTTTTCTTGGTTGTCGAGGTCGCTTTCACCGCTCGCCCAACCACTACGCATCCGCTTGTATAGTCGGAAAAGACTTTGCATTTCTTGTTGATGTCGGTCCACTTCCCGGATAAGGAATCGTTTGCTCGATATGACTCCTTGTTTACTAGCTTGAAAATTTTTGGACATATGTTGTTCCAAAACGTTGTCATGTCTTGATTGTTACCTAAAAAATTATAAAAAGTTAAGATAATTATGTATGAAAACGTTTGAGCTAAAATATTTATGTAAAACAAAAAAAAAGTTACGATATTATGTATAAAAAAAGGTTGAGCTAAAATATTTATGTAAAAAAAGTTACTAAGCTAAAATATACATTAAAAAAAAGAGTTATACCAACAACATGGATTCTCCGACGTGTCCAGCCAAGCTCGAGCTAGCGAGTATTCCTCCTCCTCGGTTCATTGTTGGACAATCTTCTTCTCCCTCGGCGCCTCGGGGGCCTTCTTCTTAAGAGATTTTCTCCTTCTCACCCCCCCCCCCCCCACTTCTTGTGTTTCCGGTATGACATCGGGCTTAACCGGTATGGGTTGTTGAGATGATGGAGTTTGTTGAGATGGTTGGAAGGTTTGAAAGGGTTGAGATTGTTGGAATGGTTGAAAATGTTAGAGGGTTAAAAAGTTAAGAGTTATAAAACGTAAAAGTCTAAAAATCTTGTGGTGAAAGTATAAAACTATAAAAGTTACTAAAAAAGTAGAAAAGTTAAAAGTTTCATAACTAAAATATAAAAATAACAAAACTTAAAATAAAATAAACCAAA
This sequence comes from Deinandra increscens subsp. villosa, assembly GCA_039602395.1. Lineage (NCBI taxonomy): Eukaryota > Viridiplantae > Streptophyta > Magnoliopsida > Asterales > Asteraceae > Deinandra > Deinandra increscens. Next base: position 963,951 of record JBCNJP010000024.1, on the reverse strand, counting down.
ACAATGAAGGGCCAAACTTGACAAAGAAAGAAAAATTCCGTGACACAATGATAATAAATGAAAAAAGTAGTGACCCAAACACAAAAGTAATAAAGTATACAATTTCTTACTCAAATTTTATTTTTCATTGTTTAATATATAAATAATTATGGGGGAATATAGCCGTTCAATGGCTCTTTTTCTGGGGCGAAACATCACAATTGAGCGTGATATAAATCACACTAACGGCTTCAAAAATACCCATAGCGCTCCAGGGGTTGTGACCCGGGCGCTGTGCTCGAAAACTTTGGGCTTTCACACCCATTACACAGAGCCTAATGCCCTCCTCCACTTCGTGGCAAAATTATAAGAAAACAAAACTTTAAAAAAAACTTTAAAAGATAGAGGGTCAAAAAGTTAAGGAGTATAAAACGTAAAAATCTAAACGTCTCATGGTGAAAGTATAAAATTATAAAAGTATGCTAAAAACGAAAGTAGAAAAGTTAAAAGTTTCGTGACCAAAGTAGACGACAACAAAACTTAAAAAAGGTTTTTTTTCTTAAGTTAAAGGGTAGAAAACATAAAAGCATGAAACATATGTGACCAAACTATAAAAAAGTCAAAAGTTTACTATTTCATTAAAAAAAAGTAGTGTAAAAGTTTAAGGGGTAGAAATTGTCAAACATTCAAACTACCGAAACATAAAAGTCTAAAAGTCTCGTGTTGAAAATATAAAACTATAAAAGTATACTAAATACAAAAGTATAAAAGTTAAAAGTTTTGTGCCCAAAGTATAAGACAACAAAACTTAAAATAAATAAAAAACTTAAAAAGTTAGAGGGTTAAAAAGTTAAGAGGTATAGAACGTAAAAATCTAAAAGTCTTGTGGTGAAAGTATAAAACTATAAAAGTATACTAAAAAAAATATAAAAGTTAAAATTTTGTAACTAAAATAAAAAATAACAAAACTTAAAATAAAATAAACCAAAACAAAGAAGGGCCAAACTTAACAAAGAAAGAAAAAATCCGTGGCACAATGATAATAAATGAAAAAAGTAGTGGTTCAAACACAAAAGTAGTAAAGTATATTATTTCTTTATCAAATTTCTTTTTTCATTGTTTAATATATAAATAATTATGGGGGAATATAGACGTTCAATGGCTCTTTTTCTTGGGCGAAAAATCACAATTGAGCGTGATATAAAACACGCCAACGGCTCCAAAAATACCCATAGTGCTCCAGCGGTGGTGACCATGGCGCTATTCTTGAAAAATTTGAGCTTTCACACCCATTACACAGAGTCTAATGCCCTCCTCCACTTCGTGGCAAAATTAGAAAACAACAAAACTTAAAAAAAAAACTTTAAAATATAGAGGGTCAAAAAGTTAAGAAGTATAAAATGTAAAAGTCTCGTAGTGAAAGTATAAAACTATAAAAGTATACTAAAAAACGAAAGTAGAAACATTAAAAGTTTCGTGATCAAAGTAGAAGACAACAAAACTTAAAACATTTTTTTTTAAGTTAGAGGGTAGAAAATGTGAGAGTATGAAACATATGTGACTAAATTATAAAAAGCCAAAAGTTTACTATTTCATTGAAAAAAAAAAGTAGTGTAAAAGTTTAAGGGATAGAAATTGTCAAACATTCAAACTACCGAAACGTAAAAGTCTAAATGTTTTGTGTTGAAAATATAAAACTATAAAAGTATACTAAATACAAAAGTATAAAAGTTAAAAGTTCTATGCTCAAAGTATAAGATAACAAAACTTAAAATAAATAGAAAACTTTAAAAGTTAGAGGGTTAAAAAGTTAAGAGTTATAAAACGTAAAAGTCTAAAAGTCTTGTGGTGAAAGTATAAAACTATAAAAGTATACTAAAAAAATAGAAAAGTTAAAAGTTTCGTAAATAAAATAGAAAATAACAAAACTTAAAATAAAATAAACTAAAACAATGAAGGGCCAAACTTGACAAAGAAAGAAAAATTCCGTGACACAATGATATAAATGACAAAAAAGTAGTGGCTCAAACACAATAGTAGTAAAGTATACTATTTCTTTCTCAAATTTCATTTTTTATTGTTTAATATAGAAATAATTATGGGGGAATATAGCCGTTCAATGGCTCTTTTTCTTGGGCGAAACATCACAATTGAGCGTGATATAAATCACGCCAACGGCTCCAAAAATACCCATAGCGCTGCAGGGGTGGTGACCCGGGGGCTATGCTCGAAAAATTTGGGATTTCACACCCATTACACAGAGCCTAATGCCCTCCTCCACACCCCTATACCGCATACCCTTAGATGTGTTGATTGTTGCTTTCGAGACACTCGTGAAAAAAAAAAGTAAAGGGTGGGGTGGGGGGTTTATGGACAGAGCACCGTACCTCTTTCCGAATCGGTGTTTAATTTGATTGATTGCCTGATTGGTGTTTAATTTGATTGATTTAATATATGTGCTTAATAAATCTCCATTCGGTTTTCTCATAAATTCAACATTTATCTTTCAAGCTTTGATGGTTTTATGTTTTGGAAAATTGGATTTAAATAATTTCACATTTTTTTTATTGGTAACTAATAATCCCACCTTTTATATTGGCATCCGCTAGTCCCACTTTCACATATATTTATTTTCATTGGTCCCTCTGTTAAAAAATTTAACGGACCTGACGGAATAATGACATGGAAGCTGACGTGTTTTTTTAAAATCAATTCATTTGATGACATGGACTGCTTATGTGGCCTTCACCCTTAATCTCCTAAATCTAAATCCCCAATTCAGAAGTTTGCCCTAAATCAGTTTTGCCCTAACTCCCGCATACACCAAATCGCCTCACCGATTATCAATCCTAAAGAAAACTCCCCACTACGATGACTGGTTTTATCTTCATCGACTTCAATTTTGGAGGCGAATCTCATCTTCAACCACGAACTAAGTATGAAGGCGGTAGTTCGAAGCTTGTGGAGGTTGAAATCGCCAAATTATACCACTTGGAGCTCGTTAATTATGTTTTAAACAGTGACCCATACTCATACAATTCAAAAGACGATGTATTCATCTATTGGAAGCATCCTGATATGAACATTGAAGATTACCTATTTCAGATCAGGGATGATAAAGATGTTGCTGAAATGCTTCATATCTTAGGTGAGTTTACTGGAATTTTACATTTGTATGCATGTATTAGTGACAAGTCTTTGCCTCCTATAATATGTTCTAAAGAAACAGTTGACACCAAGGCCCAAACTGCTGAATCTGATGCACAATCCAGCTCTGATGAAGCCCAATCCAATAATTCTTTAGCCCAACCCGATGATGTTGAAGCCCAACCCGATGATGTTGAAGCCCAAGACCATGAAAGTGGTACCCTATCTAGTGATGAGTCTATGGATGACCATGAAGAAATACAACAGGATGAGGTAGTTGGATCTGGTGCAGATTCGAACGATGAAGAATGGAAAGAGTCTGCAGCTGCAATACAACAAGTGAATGAACAAGAACAACAAGATCAACAAATTTTCCATGCAAAGTTTATCACATTTGATGAGGTAGTTAGATATGGTCATGAAGTTATAGATGAAGGTGACATTGATGACAGAGGTGAACCTAATATTGATTCTGGAAACAATAGTTATGAAGACTCAGAAGCTCACATTGATTCACCTGGTGAAAGTGAGGAAGATGATATTAGAGGGAAGAAGCATAAGTTAGTTGTACCAGTTAGTTATAAAAAGGAGATGTATTTGACATCTTATGATAGGTGTATACCACCTTTGCCTAGTGCCAAATACTGGGCACAAGTACATTTGCCTTTGGACCCACCACCAATCAAAATTGGTCCAGGAAGACCAAAGAAGAAGAGGAGGAAGGACCCAAATGAGAATCCTAAGAAGCCTGGAAAATTGACTAAACATGGTCAATTGACAACTTGTAGCAACTGCAAAAGAAAAGGGCATAATAAGAAAACATGCAAAGAACCAAAGGTTGCAGAGTCAAATGTACCAGCAAAGAGGCCTAGAGGGAGACCCAAAAAGAGTGCTACTGCCTCAGAAAATGCACAACCAAAGAAGGCTATGGGGAGACCAAAGAAACAAGCAAAAAATTAGGGTTAATTTAGTGTCAATTTATAATTTAGTTTGCTTTGTGAAGTGATGTATGTTTTTGAACCCTGTTTTGGATGATGTATGCTTTTGTACTCCTGATGGCTGAATCTGTTTCATAATTTAGTATCTGTTTCATATTTTGGTGTCTTTTAATGTGTCTTTTTGGTGTCTTTTTTGGTGTCTTTTTGTACTCCTGATGACAGTAGCAGCAGTAGCAAAACAGCAGCAGCTGCAAAACTACAGCTAGCATAAATTGGTGTCTTTTTTGTGTCTTTTTTACTAGTAGCAGCAACATATTTGGTGTCTTTTTTACTACATAGCAGCAGCAAATCATTGTCAAAAGTGAACATTACAAAATCACTGTCACCATTAAACATCCTTGACATTGCACAATCTAGAAATTACACATCCTTGAAATTTCACAAGTGAACATTACAAAATCATCCATGGCTAGAAATTACATCATTGAGAAGACAAAGATTGCAACTAATAACACAAAAAAGACAGTTAATTTGCAACACATTCTAGACTTTCTCCTTTGAAGTTCAATCCTCAACTTCTTAGCCTCTTGCACAAAAACTAACTTCTCGGCTTCAGGGGTTGCAATCCTCATATCCAATTCAGTCCTAACATCTTGTTGAGATTGAACCAGTACATGCGCAACCTCATCCTTCCACAAAAAATAGCCGCAACCCGCCTCCTTGAAGAATATAGGAAATAATTGAAGTTTGTAAGCTAAATTCACAAAATTTAAATGAAATTAATACTTACCGGCCACAATGAACACGCATAAAATTGCCGACCTGGCCTTGTTGTTCCATAACCAGCTGTGCATATGACTGTAGGAATTTGATGCTTGCAATAAACATTCCCGTCCAATCCCACTTTTAACCAATCTCGTTCTTGTACGAGAGACAGAGTTTGATGAAGAAGAGGCACTCATGTTTGGTTAATCGTCTGGAGATTTGAATGTTATGGGGAGGGAACCTCAGAGAAGAAGCAGCGATTGTGAACTTTTGATTTGGGGATTTAGGGTTTATAAATGGGGAAGTCAGTTTAAAAGGGTTACGATTAAGGGTGAAGGCCACATAAGCAGTCCACATAAGCAGTCCACATCATCAAATGAATTGATTTAAAAAAAAAACACGTCAGCTTCCACGTCATTATTACGTCAGTTCCGTTTAATTTTTAAACGGAGGGACCAATGGAAATAAATATATGTGAAAGTGGGACTAGCGGATGCCAATATAAAAGGTGGGATTATTAGTTGCCAATCAGGAAAATGTGAGATTATTTAAATATGATTTTCCTTATGTTTTTGGTCTTTAATATGTTTTTTTTTTTTTTTTGAGGAATGCTTGCTGAATGTGGCTCTATGTTTTGATGAGTACAATTTGCTTTTAAACAAAAATCTAAGTTATATTTAAGTTTAGAGTAAACTTCGTTTTTAGTCCCTAATGTTTGTACATTTTAATAATTTTAGTCTCAACTTTTTAAAAATCCCAATTTAGTGTCTCATATTTTTTTTTTCAATTTTGGTCTCAACGTTAACAGTTGTTTAAAGAGCCGTTAGACTGTCCTCATGTGTCCCCACATGTGTCCCCACATGAGGGCAGTCTAACGGCTTTTTAAACGGTTATTAACGTTGTAACCAAAATTGAAAAGAAAATGAAATATTAGACAATAAATTGGGATTTTCGAAAAGTTAGAACTAAAATTGTTAAAATATGCAAACGTTGAAGACTAAAAACGAAGTTTACTCTTAAGTTTATTTGAGAATATTATTATTTAGATGTATATTTTTACCATAATATTTAATACATTGCTTCCTTTCTTTTTTTCCTATAATATTCATTAAATGGATAAGAAAGGGCTAATACTTGATACTGATAGGTCAACTTCAACCAATCTATATGTGTCTCGGTTCGTTTAGAAAACAAAGATTTTTCATCGACCCGATGGAAGTCAACGCTGGGGACCAAAAGGAAAATATATTTTTATTGTGACATTTATGATATAAAATACACATATTATGTTTAATTCACGAAGAATTACGCTTTAATTTTATAGTTCTCATTAAGATACGTGTGACTATACCTTATAGAATAATCCAACATGATAAGGATGAGCAATATGGGTAACCCGCACGGTCTGTGAGAACACCACTATTGTGGGTGCGGTGTCGCATCAAATCAGAAAACCACAACCTCCGTTCCATGCACTCTTTCCACCCGCATTTTGGTCAAATAACTTGACCGTTGGAGAGGGGCCCACCCGGCTATTTTTTAAAAAGTTTTTTTTTTAAATCTATAAATTAATCAACGTACCTTCTCACCCGCTTAATTCATCTCATTTTTCATCTCCATCTTCTTCATCTTAAATCTCTAAATTTTCAACATCAACTAAAAATAATCCAAACCTATTTTACAATTCGAACAACCCAAACAAACAATAACCACCCCTGACCTCTCAACAAAACTCGTTTCAAACCGGTGGACACGTCCCCTTTGCGGCTCCACAAATAGATGGTTGAAGCTAAGAAAATCCTCAAGCCTCCTACATCCGCAACGACTACCTAACCGATTCTCAACCTGACTCTAAACCCCCAAACCGAATTTATCATGGAAACCGAACTCAAACCTCAACCAAAAAAGTCTGTAAAAAGAAGACACAACCAAGAAAAAGAGGGCAAACTTCCGAAATGCAACCGGGGGATGAATCCCGACCCTCTAAACCTTGGCAACTCGAGAAGGAGTTGGCTTTAATAAAATTATAGGTTGATGTTTTCGAGGATCCCTTAACAGGTATAATTTTTATAGTTTCTAACTTTGTAATTTTTTTATAAAGAAGTTTCTGAGTTTTAAATTTTTTTAATATATAAGTTTCTAACTTTTTTCATTTTTTTTATAAATAAGTTTTGAACTTTTTATGTTTTTTAAGGAAAACTCAAACCCATCTTCTGTTTTAGATGACAATTACAACGAGATAGCACACCGGATGAAACACTCTCGACCCGACTACCGAACGAAGCACCAACTTAACTTAAAATAAAAAGATTTAAACGCCAAGATAACCAAGTTCAACGGTATTTTCAACAACCTCTCTAACCAACAAAGATGCTCAAATTGATGCCAGCGTTTTGAAGATGGTGCAACACCGTTATCATTTGGAAGATAAGGGTTCAAGTTTTAACAGTTTTGATTGTTGGGAGGTTGCAAGATTATCCCCAAAATGGCGAGCGGGGGTCGCGGCTGAATCTGAAGAGGGTGGCTCGAAAAGAACAAAGACATCTGAGTCAAACGATTATAGTACGAGTGTTTCAGATGCACGAGCAACCCAATTCAACCTCAACGACGACGAGGGTGCTTCCTTTGAAAGCCCGCCCGAAACGTAAATACCAATCGGGAAACAAAAAGGGAAAAAACTAGCCGTCTCGTCGAGCCGACAAACCCTATCGTCCCAACCATCTCACACCGACATATTGGTAGAGAAGTTCGATAAGTTCCACGAGAGCAAAAAATACGAGCGCAAGGAAAGAGAAAAGGATCTGAAGGAAAGAGAGCCAATGAGTCGAGATCTTGAATCCATTGCTAAACCACTTCATGAGATGGATGAAAAGGGGCGTAGTTTGGCTCAAAAAATACGATCAAACTTTTTCACAGGATATAATAAGTAATTTTTTTTAGGTTATATTATTTCTAGTATTTTTTTTTCTAACTTTTAGGCAATGTAATATATATATTTTTTTTAATTTTTAGGCAATGTAAATTTTTTTTTAATTTTTAGAAAATGTAATTTTTTTATTTTTTAGACAATGTAATTTACTTTAGAATTTTAATGCTATTTTATTTGTTTAGATTAATTGTTTATTACTTTTGTTTTATTTTTAAATTAATATGGAGTGAATAAAATAATATTAAAAATAGTGTAAGGTTGAAAAAATGAAAGGTGACCATACTAGTGAAATAGGAGAAAGTGTAGGTGATGATTTGACGTTAAGATAGTTGATAGGAAAAAGATAAGTGGTTGAAATAGTGAATGGTGACCATTACTCTTGTCCAAACAACATAGTATGAGCAGATAGTTAAATCAATTCAATCATAAATAATACAACAACAACAACAACAACAACAACAACCATACCCTATAAAGTCCCACAAAGAGTATAGAAAATACTATTAGTGAGGTCTGAGGAGGGTGGGATGTAGACAGCCTTATCTCAAACCGCAAAGACTAGAGAGAATGGTTCCAATGAGACCCTCAATTCCAAAGTCAGAAAGAACACACAAAAGAGAGAGAGAAAGAGAGAGAGAGAGAGAGAGAGAGAGAGAGAGAGAGAGAGAGAGAAGTACTAAAAATATAAAACAATAAAAATTTAAACGAACTAAAAAAAAACTTATATTAAAAAGGAAAATATATATATAAAAAATAAACAAATAAATAAATAAAATTAGAAAAATAAATACTTAAATTAATAAATCAAATATATAAAACATTAGTCAAATTATTTATATATAATAATAAAATAAGCAATAAAAAGATAATAAACATAAAACCAAGCTAGGACCTACCACCCCTACCTATCCTAAACCTTCGCTAGACCTCCTTAATCTTAATTCTAGGCCTCCACGACGTCCTATCCTCGATCATATCCTCAAAAGGGTGCAAGTCTAACAAATCATGCCTAATACGCTCGACCCCCTTCAATTTAGGTTTGCATCTCCTTCTACACCCTACAACCGTGATGGAATCCACTGCTCTAACCGGCGCCGTCGCCAGCCTTCTCTGCACGTGCCCAAACCGTCTTAATCTTCCCTCCCGAATCTTCTATGCAATAGACGTAATCGCCAGATTTTTCTAAAGGACTTCATTTCTTATATTTTTCCAACAGTGTGTGCCCACTCATCCACCTTAACATCCTCATCTCAGCGATCTCAAGCTTTCGCACCTACGCCTTCTTGATGGCCCAACACTCCGAACCATAAAGCATTGTCGGTCTGACGGCCACCTTATAGAATTTTCCCTTAAGCTTGATAGGGAACATCCTATCGCACAAAACACCCGAGGCCGTGATGTATACAAAATTACACATATTTATCTAGTAAAATATCCTCATAAATCGGGATAAAACCTAACTACTAACACCAAAACAAAGCAGTTTTGTTTTCTTTTTAGTCTTCCAGGTTTTCTAGCGCAAAAATACCAAAAGGAGCATTATCCAGCAGAAAAGCAAAGAAAAATGCAAGATTTTGGAAAAGAAGGCTTTAGCACGGCCCGTGCCTGACCTAGCACGCCATGTGCCCGACCCGGATCCACCTCTGACATAGCACATCGCATGCCGCTAACCTCCCTGACACGGCATGGCTTGTGCCCGCCTAGCACAGCATGTGCCCCGCCTAGCACGGCCCATGCCACTGACGACAGAAGAAGACAAAAACCTGCCGTCTGACACAGCATGACCTGTACCCAGCCTGGCACGCCCCGTGCCACTGACAAGACTTTGCCTATAAAAGCTTGCCTCACCTCATTTATCAACTCGCTCAATTCTTTCCTCTCCTCTCCCACTTTTAGATTAGTCGAGCCACTTGGCGTTTCCGAGTCTTTAAGTATGTCAGAGTCTGTAAGAACTATAACCAGCATTAGTAAATAAAAGCATTTTGTCTATGAAATTCTTTGTTTACTACCTGGCACATCTTTAAGCCGGTTATTACCGTAGGTTCATCCAAGATTTCTCAAAAATCGCGGCGCCTCTAACCAAGTTGACCAAGAAAGACGTGAAGTTCATTTGGAGTTCAAGTCAGCAGAAGGCTTTCAAAAAATTAAGAACCAGACTGACTCAGGCACCGATATTAACTCTGCCGGATGGGCCTGATAATTTGGTAGTGTACTCCAATGCTTCTTATTTAGGTTTAGGTTGTGTGTTGATGCAGGGAGGTAAGATAATTGCCTACACGTCACGACAACTAAAACCTCATGAGACAAACTATCCAACTCACGATCTAGAGTTGGCAGCCGTTGTGTTTGCTCTCAAAATCTGGAGGCATTACTTGTATGGAGTAAAATGCACCATCTACACTGATTATAAGAGCCTAAAGTACTTCTTCGGGCAGATAGATCATAATATGAGGCAGCGTAGGTGGTGGGAATTAATCAAACACTACGACTGTGAAATCATGTATCGTCCTGGAAAAGCAAACTTAGTCACATACGCTTTGAGCAGAAATGATGAGCATCCGCCTTGACGAAGGATGTCGTATAGATTAATAGTTACTCCTGATTTTCTTATCCAACTTCGTAAGGAGCAGCACGAAGCCCTCAAGGAAGAAAATGTCAAGAAGGAAAGAATGGCAGCCCATACGGAAAGCTTAGAAGAAAATGAGTACGGAGTGAAGATTCGATTCGGTAGAATGTGGGTACCACTCACTGGCGGATTTCGTGGAAAGGTAATGGATGAAGCACACCAGTCACGTTACTCAATCCATCCAGGTTCGACAAAGATGTACCAAGATCTGAAGAAAGACTACTGGTGGCCGGGAATGAAGTTCAACGTCTTGCAGTACGTGAATAAATGTTTAACCTGCGTGAAGGTTAAAGTCGAACATCAAAAGCCGTACGGGAGGTTACAGCCTTTGGAACTTCCAGAATGGAAATGGGAACATATCACCATGGATTTCATAACCAAGCTACCAAAAACAGCTAAAGGTTATGACACCATTTGGGTGATAGTGGATAGATAGACGAAGAGTGCTCACTTCCTACCTATTCGCGAGAAGCATTCTTCAGAAAAATTAGCCAATATCTTCGTGAAAGAAATTATCGCACGTCACGGAGTACCAGTGTCTATCGTTTCAGATAGGGACACTCGCTTTACTTCACGTTTCTGGGAGAAATTCCACGAGAATATGGGTGCAAGATTGCACATTAGCACAGCGTATCATCCTCATACTGACGACTAGAAGGAAAGAGCGATTCAAACTCTGAAGCATATGATACATGCTTGTATAATCGACTTTGAAGGAAGCTGGGATGATCACTTACCATTAGCAGAGTTCTCCTACAACAACAACTATCATTCAAGTATAAGTATGCCGCCTTACGAAATGTTGTATGGTAGGAAATGTAGAACTCCTGTATGTTGGGGTGAAGTTGGCTAACAAGAAATAGACAGTAAAGAATCGATGGAGAATAATCAAAGCACAGGATCGACCGAAGTCTTATCCAGATAAAAGACAAGGCCAGTCGAGTTCAAAGTTGGAGACTATATCCTGTTGAAGGTTTCTACGTGGAAGAATGTTATCCGTTTTCGAAAAAGAGGCAAGCTAGGTCTGAGGTTCGTTGGACCCTTCAGAATCTCTAAACGTGTTAGAGAGGTTGCTTATCGTTTAGATCTGCCCAAGGAATTGTCTGGAAGCCACCCAACATTCTATGTATCACACTTGAGAAAGTGTGTGCAGATGAGTTCGAAATTGTGCCGCTAGAGGAGATAGAAGTAGACGACAAATTATCCTATACAGAACGGCAGTTGCGATTCTAGATCGTAGTGAGAGGAAGCTTCGAAATAAAGTAGTTCCTATAGTTAGGGTGCAGTGGATGAACATGAAAGGTTCTGAGTCGACGTGAGAAATGGGAGATGAAATGAAAGAGTCTCATCCCGAGTTATTCGTGAGTTGAGCAAGTTTCAAAGATGAAACCTTTTAAGGGGGAGAGAGTTGTAACATCTCAAAATCCACGTCTAGGTAACTACGTATCTTTAAAGTTTACATATGTGCCTTTATTATAAATACGTGTTAGAAAATGATATTATATGCATAAACACATGTTTATATGATAAAAGTGATGAATGGGTTTAGAAACGATGAGACATGAATGATTATGTCTCGTATACGTGTTTAAAATATAAGTATATATGCTTGAAATCATCATGATAAGATGTTTATACATATATATTTAATAAAGGTTTAGTAAATATATACGTACGTGAAATATTGCATACTTAATGGTTAACTCGAAAGTAAAAAGACTAAAAGCGTAATTTATATAAAGTTATAAATAATATACGTGTTTATAATCATCATAAGTATTTCAAGGCTTAGAATATAGTAAAAACATGTCCTAACATGATTCGTGACATAAAATAACGAGATGTTTACCCACCCCGCGCGTTGCTGCGGGGTTGAATTTTTATACTGAACGAAAGTAAAAAAAAAAGTTAAGTGGTATAAAACGTAAAAGTTTAAAAAGTCAGAGGATTAAAAAATTAAGGAGTATAAAACGTAAAAGTCTAAAAGTCTTGTGATGAAAGTATAAAACTATAAAAAATATACTAAGTTAAGTGGTATAAAACGTAAAAGTCTAAAAGTCTTGTGATGAAAGTATAAAACTATAAAAAATATACTAAGTTAAGTGGTATAAAACGTAAAAGTCTAAAAGTCTTGTGGTGAAAGTCTAAAACTATAAAAGTATACTAAAAACGAAAGTATAAAAGTTAAAAATTTCGTGGCCAAAGTAGAAGAGAACAAAATTTAAAACAACAATAAATTTAAAAGTTAGAGGGTAAAAAAGTCAAGGGGTATAAAACGTAAAAGTCTAAGAGTCTTATAGTGAAAGTATAAAACTATAAAAATATACTAAAAACGAAAGTAGAAAATCTAAAAGTTTCGTGGCCAAAATAGAAGACAACAAAACTTAAAATAAAATAAAAAAACTTTAAAAGTTAAATGGTACAAAAAGTAAGAGTATGAAACAATGTGGCCAAACTATGAAAACTAAAAGTTTACTATTACGTTAAAAAGAAAAAAAATAAGTCGTAAAAACTTAAGGGTAGAAAGCGTCAAAGCACCAAAGTTACGTGGCCAAAGTTTAAAAAATTAAGAATCTACTATTTATCTTTAGATTTTGACTATAAAAGTATACTAAAAACGAAAGTATAAAAGTTAAAAATTTCGTGGCCAAAGTAGAAGGCAACAAAACTTAAAACAAAAAAAAATTTAAAAGTTAGAGGGTAAAAAAGTCAAGGGGTATAAAACGTAAAAGTCTAAGAGTCTTATAGTGAAAGTATAAAACTATAAAAATATACTAAAAACGAAAGTAAAAAATCTAAAAGTTTCGTGGCCAAAATAGAAGACAATAAAACTTAAAATTAAAAAAAAACTTTAAAAGTTAAATAGTACAAAAAGTAAGAGTATGAAACAATCTGGCCAAACTATGAAAACTAAAAGTTTACTATTACGTTAAAAAGAAAAAAAAATAAGTCGTAAAAACTTAAGGGTAGAAAGCGTCAAAGCACCAAAGTTACGTGGCCAAAGTTTAAAAAATTAAAAATCTACTATTTATCTTTAGATTTTGACTATAAAAGTATATTAAAAACGAAAGTATAAAAGTTAAAAATTTCGTGGCCAAAGTAGAAGACAACAAAACTTAAAACAAAAAAAAAATTTAAAAGTTAGAGGGTAAAAAAGTCAAGGGGTATAAAACGTAAAAGTCTAAGAGTCTTATAGTGAAAGTATAAAACTATAAAAATATACTAAAAAAGAAAGTAGAAAATCTAAAAGTTTCGTGGCCAAAATAGAAGACAACAAAACTTAAAATAAAA
>JBCNJP010000024.1:856598-949776 GCA_039602395.1 Deinandra increscens subsp. villosa | reverse complement strand
CTAAAAATCCGGGCGGTACGCCCCAAATAGGACACTTTGGGGCGGTACGCCTCCAGTCCAGGTCGATAGAAACAAGGAATTTGGCCTTTATAACCTTGCACACTTGTGATTTCCTTCACACATCCGGCCAAGAACTCTGAGTTGCTACCACAGACCTCTGCTCTCACCATTTTCAAGCATTGGGAGCTTTGTGAAGAGATTGATCATCAAGGGTAAGCTTTTCTTAATCATTTCCATCATTAACCACATGAACACATGAGGAAAACCTCATTCTAAAACCTAACCCTCATGAATACAGCTGTGCAAGAGCAATCTAAGAGGATCAAAGAGTTCAAGAACTGATTTCAAGAGCAATCAAGGTAAGAGTCTCTTGAATTATGGAGAAATATGCCATTTTTGGATTTCTTTAAGATCATGTATTCATAAATTGGTTATGGATCATGCATGCAATCAGAGATTGGCTCTTGGGAATCAGATTGGGGTCTGGAGAAGGCAAGTAAATCAGAAAAGCTCGGTTGTACAAGGATCCCTTCACAAGGTACAACCCGTATATGCATGCATGTTGATTTCTTTCCATAAATGGAAACTTTTCAAGTTAAGATCACTTAAATCCAGAATTGATCAGTGTATCTAAATGAGAAATGAGTCATTGGGTCATAGGGATTTCGTCCCTGATGAAATATGTACGAAGCGGGGGTCGAAACAATGAAATTTACCATAAATGGAAAGCTCGGGAATTGGGGTTATGCTTTGGTTAAGGTATTAGACCACAAATGAACCTTAAATTGACCCCTCGGAATAATATGAAACTGATCTAGTATGAATTCTGGACTCAAAACGCCAAAATATGAAAATGGCACTAAAAGACAAAATAGTCGGGCCCCTGTTCACAGATGGGGGCGTACCGCTCATAATCTCTGCATGCAGAGCGGTACGCCCAGGAAAGTGAAACAGAAACCGGAATCTCAGATTCCAGCGTACCGCCCAGAAACTTACGAATCGGCGCGGTACGCCCGGATTTGAAATCTGGAAATCAGTCGACCATATGAAGCGTACCGCCCAGAAATGTAAACTTCCAGGCGGTACGCCTATGAAGAAAAATGACAGAATGTTTAGCCAATTTTGGATGAACCAAAAATTATCGAGACTGATCCAGTAACTGTATTTTATGCTAATTTCAACCTGACAATGATATGAGACATGTTAGCCTCGTATATGACGAATATGAACATGATAACGATGATAGGTTGCTAGAAATCAAAGAGAAGATATTTTCTCGGATATTCTGTCTAGCCACCGTTTCTGACTTCTTTGCGTGAGTCCTCTGACTTCTCTCATAGAATTAACTGTTTAAGATCACGAGTCTGTTTGATGTATTTGTTATGTCTGTTATGAATTTATCCTGTCAAGCACTGTTAGTTTGGAAATGCCCTGTGTGGGTTATTATATACTTTCTGGTCATTATGATTGAACCAATAGGCATATAAGAGATTATAACGGCCATTATAGTTGATTTATCCATGTTCATCCGGATCCTCTAGGATTAAGAAACTAGGGGGAATATGTCCTTATATGTTGAAATGAAATTTACTACTCGTAGAGGGATTACGGCTGATTGCGACGTGCCCGTAGAGTACATGAAGTTTGACCTTTGGTGTGACTTGATAATTTCATAACCAGCATGCGTTTGAAAACTGTTAACATTATGATAGTAGTTAAGACTCACCAACAACATTGTTGTTGACCATGTTATGAATGACTTATGTTGCAGGTAAGCAAGTGTAGGAATGAACCTACTATGAACTTGGAATGCTACTTGGTTGTTGTTACTATGAACTTGGAATTTGTATGAATTATGAACTATGAACTATGAATTATGAATGTAAATGAAGACATGATAATGACTATGTTTCCTTTGGTATCCTTTATCTTTATTATTCAGTTCCAGGCCATATCCGGTGGCTATCGATTCTGTTAGACCGAATAAGAGGTGCAATGCATCCTCGCTCATGAGTCGGTCTAAGAGTTTCATATGTGTGGACTGGATGTCCGTTGTATGTGTATGTGTGTGATGCTAGAAACGTTGGTAATCTCGGGTAATGATACGGACAGCCGGTCCAACGCCCTCCCCCACACCTGGCAGGGTGCGGAGGAGGGGGGTGTGACACGTGAGGACCCAACTTAACATCGGAAAAGACTTGTCGAGACGCCATTGAGATGATACCGGCAAAGACTATGAGTCTCAAAATTTATTATTTTAAGTCACTATTGTGTTCGTTTAAGTACTTTTTATCATATATGGTAAATAAACTTTTTTAATGTTTATAAAAGTTAATAATTTAAAACATTTATAAAAAAAAACTACAAACGGCCGTTTGGGTACAAACGACCGTTTGTATCCTGTGTAGAAATCAAAAGCACATGTGTCTTTATCCGGAGCCTATAAATAAAAACTACATTTCATTATTTAAAAGTTACACAACATAGAAAATTACATAAACTAAAAAATTAAAAATACTACATAAATTAAAAATAAATAAAATATGACATAATGAATAAAAGAAAATATTATATTGTTTCTTGATTCGTTCCCTGATCTGGATCGCTAGTGATCGTGCCGGTTTTTCGAGCGGGAGCGGTGCTTGAAGCTCCCGTAAGTCGCTTTGCATTTGACGATGTTTGACAACCTGAACTTGTTCTTCCCTGAAACGCAATAAGCGACCAAGTTTCTCGTTCATTTCGTCTTGAGGCACGGTGGTGGTAGTGTTGTTGGAGAGCGCTCAACTAGTTGAGGAAGATGCTCGTTTTCCTTTCGAAGCGTCCTGACTTGGCAGTCTCGCAATCTCCACATCATACTCGTCCTCGGTATCGTTTAGATCAAATGCCCGAGCGTCAGAATGTTGGGACTCGGGATCGGCGGAAGACGATGTTTTGGATTTTTTGATGGCCTCCTTGTTTTTTTGGTGATATCCACTTGCAACATTCACTTTGGGCGGACTATCATGAAGTAGCCTAAAAATCTTTATGTATGGAAAATGGGCCCTCTAGCTTCGATATTCAACCAAAGCCTTTTCTTGGATGTCGAGGTCGCTTTCACCGTTCGCCCAACCACTACGCATCCGCTTGTATAGTCGGAAAAGACTTTGCATTTCTTGTTGATGTCGGTTCACTTCCCGGATAAGGAATCGTTTGCTCGATATGACTCCTTGTTTACTAGCTTGAAAATTTTTGGACATATGTTGTTCCAAAACGTTGTCATGTCTTGATTGTTACCTAAAAAATTATAAAAAGTTAAGATATTTATGTATGAAAACGTTTGAGCTAAAATATTTATGTAAAACAAAAAAAAAGTTAAGATATTATGTATAAAAAAAGGTTGAGCTAAAATATTTATGTAAAAAAAGTTACTAAGCTAAAATATACATTAAAAAAAAGAGTTATACCAACAACAGGGATTCTCCGACGTTTCCAGCCAAGCTCGAGCTAGCGAGTATTCCTCCTTCTCGGTTCATTGTTGGACAATCTTCTTCTCCCTCGGCGCCTCGGGGGCCTTCTTCTTAAGAGATTTTCTCCTTCTCACCCCCCCCCCCCCACTTCTTGTGTTTCCGGTATGACATCGGGCTTAACCGGTATGAGTTGTTGAGATGATGGAGTTTGTTGAGATGGTTGGAAGGTTTGAAAGGGTTGAGATTGTTGGAATGGTTGAAAATGTTACTGCGAGTACACATTGAACACGTAATTTTGAGATTGTTGGTATGGTAGAAATAGTTGGAAGTGTTGTTGGTATGGTAGAAATAGTTGGAATGGTTGAAAAGATATTGCATGAACCAAATATGATCTAGGCTGAAATTTGTATGTTAGACGTAATCGAGGTTAGTGTAAGGTCGGTAGAAGTTACAGCCTTGTAAACTGCCATTCCTACCCACAGGTGCACTAAGACTCGGTGAAACCTAACAGACACATTGATGCTAATGATTTCCTATGAAAAAAATGTTAACCTAAGTTGAAATTGGTATATTAGATTTCTCATAGCATGATGTAAGGTCGATAATAATTGCAGAAAGTGCACGCTGTCATTGTTACCCACAGGTATCTCATGATATGACAAGTTTGATAGACACGTGGATACTGATGGTTATTGTATGTGCGCTTCAGTGAATTCAAATGATGGAATTTAGCATGACATAAGTTGAGAAATATGATTATATATATGTATATGTATTGTTATTGAACCTATATCCACAGGTACCATCATAAACATGTGGAGTTTTACTAAATCTTCGAAATCCGGCAGCAGAAACAGTGGAGGTAGCAAGGGGAGTAAGGGTAAGAAGGAAGAAGGCGGACCTAGCCAACCGGCACCACCCATGAGCCCTGATCTTTCGGGGTACTTTACCGCGCCGACCCAAAAGAAGACTCCGTCACCCGCGACGTCGACCACGGATGTGCCAAAACCACCCAAGAAGAGGAGCACAAAACCTAGGATGTCGGTGCCTCCGAGCCACACCATCCACATTGCTCCATCAGACTGGAACGCTCGTGATGCCGGAACGGATCAAGAAGACCCTGAAGAGGAACCCGAAGAAGAAGAAGACGAGACTATCCCAGTGCAACAGGTGGTGATTGCGGTGTCTGCAGGGCATACCGTGAGTTATCATTCCGAGCATCATTCTCAGCACGTGTATGCTTCCCCAGCCTACGCAACAGACGTGGAGGAAGGACCCGAGGAATCGGTTCCTATGCAGCAGGATCCTATGGCAGCTTTCCCTCAAATGGGAAATCTAGTGGATGTTCCAATCCAGGACCCTATCGCAGCTCTAGCTCATGACATTAGGGACCCATATGTAGCTGCTATGATGCAGGGCCAAAGTAACCAACCAGTGTCCGACCGTTATAGTTTTCCCCAATTGCTGAGGTCCAACAGTCAACCCCCATCATCCTATCAGCAGCCATCTTCCTACCAGCAGCCATCTGCATACCAGCAGAATTCCTCATATCAGCCACCACCTGGATATCAGCAGCCATCATCCTACCAACAGTCTGTAATGTACCAGACACCTGTTCAGGATTCCTATGCCACAGGCATGCCTTTCTATCCCCCACCGTCATCATTTTACCCGCCACCATCATATCAGTATTCCACTTCCCCACCTATGCAGCAGTCTTACATGCCTTATCCACCAGCTGCCTATTCATATGCACCATACGCGCCATATCAGGACCTACCCAGGTCATCTTACTCAGGACCGGGTCCAATTTTCGCCCCAACCCCATATGCAGATCACTCCGGACCTACTTCCCCGGTCATTGACGCTCTGCGAGAAGAAAACAAGGCGCTGGCAAAGAGGTTGGAAAAGCAATTAAAGAAGGAAAAGAGGTTGGCAGAGGAAGCCAAGAAGGTGTCGTCTCATCTCAAACACTTGACATCTTTCGGAAGGCGCAGGGATTAGAGGCGTGACGATCGGCATGAATGGTGGAGATTGGGATCTTATGTGTTGTTTTATCATGTTATGTATTTTCTTTTCTATGAACCTTGTTTGAGTCTGTTTGGTATGTGTGTTATGTGATTGTAAGCGGTTGAACCGCCATGTGGACCCTTTTATCGTTATGGAATAAAGAACCGTTTTTCGTTTTCAATAATGATTGGAGTACTATAATAATTATGATAAGTCTTGATAAGTAGTGCTTCTAGAAGGATTGGATCATTAGACCACCCCTAAGTACTCATGTGTATGTGATTTCATTCTGGAACATAGTCATTTCATAGTGATTATGTCGGTAACCACAAAGTGGTGATCCGGAAAGTCCAAATAGTACAACAAGAATGATATGAACATATTCCTATGGCATTATAATATGCAAAGGAATATAAACTATGAATTATAAATACCTGTCAACTAAGTCAAAATGTATGATAATCTGTCAATCTGGTATTACTTTCAACGAAATGTCGAAAGCAGGAACGAGCAGAAGTCGTCAGGATGACCATGACGGAGATGATGATAGTGATAATCGCTCTGTTCATAGTAAAAGGGAAGAACCTCTTACGTCCGAGCAATTGAGGCAGATAGAACAGGAAGAAATACTTCAGGAGCTTATAGCTCAAGGAATCTCCAAAGCGTTTCCTTCATTGGTCGCTAAAGAGAAGAGACAAGGAAAGACACACGTTGGTTCAGAAAGATCCAGCGAACCGCCAAGAAGCAAAACTGTTGTTTCTAGATCCAAGGAGTCTAAAAGATTCCGATCACCAATAGCTGAGTCTCAAACTGGCTCGTCAGCTCATAGCAGAATTCGAAACCGTCGGAGCCCCAGTCCCGATTATGAAGATCGTCCGAAACAGACCAGAAGAAGGTCAAGGAGCAAGGAACGTAAGCCCGAAAGGGAGGAAAGGAGAGGGTGTTCTTATAAGACTTACATGGCCTGCAAGCCTGGTATTTTCAAGGGAGACAAAGGGGCTACTGATGCCCTGAATTGGTTAGAAGAAACTGAGGCAGCCCTGGATATTAGCAACTGTGCTAGCAGGGACAAGGTGAGGTTTGCGTCCCAATCTTTCAAAGGGGCAGCATTAAACTGGTGGAAGGTGGAATTGAATCGACTTGGGAAGGAAAGAGCCTATCGTATGAGTTGGAGAGAGTTTCGGGCATTAGTTATGGAAAAGTTTATTCCAGAAAATGAGGCTGAGAGATTGGAAAATGAGTTCATTAACTTAAGAATGAATGGATTCGACTACATGACCTATATCAATAGGTATAATGAACTGTTGAGTTTAGTACCTCACATGGCGGATACTGAGACTTCCAAAGTCAGGAGGTTCATTTGGGGACTAAGCCCCGAGATAAGAGCGAATGTGAGATCCGCTCGTCCTAACACTCTGGCATCCGCTATAAGTCTGACCGGTACCTTGGCAGATGAATGGGTCCGGACAGCGGGAATCAAGGTAGACACCTCCGGAAACAAAAGAAAAGGTGGGGATAGAGGTCGTGACTCCAAGAGGGGTAAATTTGGAGGGAATGATCAAGTAAGAAGAAATGATGGGAGGGATTTCAAGGGACCGCGGGCAGAGACTTGTAAAAATTGTGGGAAAGCAGGGCACGCTGATGTGCTCGGAACGACTCTAAAAACACTAATAAAATAGACCTAAACCTAGACCTAAGACACACCTAAATTTTACCGAAAATAACCTAAACCGAACCGAACCCTAAGGCAGTGTACCTGTCGGATTGGAGTAAAGCTAAGGTAAGACCGGAATATCGAATCCAAAGACACTCTAAAGACAAGACTTAACCTAGGACCTATGAAATAGAAATACTGAGTAAATTTGGTTTTTGATTTGATTTGAGAATTGGATTAACTAAAGTTAACTAATTCAACTAACAACCGGACAACCGCAGGAACCCTTGGGGAAATTCAAATGAGGGAGAGATATACCACCTAGACCTAGACTCGCAATTGACACTTAACTTTACCTCGGCTCTGACTAATCTGATGGTCGCTAGTTCACCTTTTAAGTCCTTCCTAGGCAACGATTCTAACGCTCGAACAAGGGTTCACCTTTTAAGTCCTTCCCACTTCAATTACCCTAGCCACCCTCGGATATACCTAAGGCACACCTAGACTAACCGGAGCTACCAATAATTACCATGAATGACACGGAATAGCAAGCTAGACAAAACCCTAGGACGCTTCCTTTTGAGACAACGCAACCCTAAGACTTCAACCAACCCAACTACCCGTTAAACCTATACCTTTTAAGTCTTCAGTTTAGCAGCACATTACAATCAAATAATCAACCAACCGAAAATGCAATAGTTCAAGGTAACCCTAAACTACACTTTAGCAATCAACCCTAAAGTTAACTACCTTGGTTAATCTACCTAAACCGAAAGACATTCGCGGGTAAATTAAGCATTAACAGTCAATTAACAATCCGATCATAACACACATGTGCATCATAACATAATAATTATTGGAATTGAATAGAATCGTAACATCAATCAATCAATCAAAACCGAGAATAAAGTCAAAACATCAATCACTCATCATAACGGTCTAGATGGCATAATAGGTTTAGCCTACAATCATATTCTGAACAATAAAAATACTAAAGTCTGAAACTTGATTCAAAAACATGATAGCAATTATTGAAAAACAAAGTAAACGAAAGAACCCGATAGCGAATTCCAATGCAAACTTGATCTCTCAATGTTCCCTCGTGATCCCAGCTCTCTTCTGCTCTGAAAATCGCCTCTGGTCGCTCCTGAAATCGTCTGAAGTCGAATAATCTCGAATTGAAACCCTAACTTCGAATTTATATCGAGAAACCTTTTTCTGCGGGTTTTAGACTTCCAAGCGTATCGCTTGGAAGTATGTCTTCTGTAGGCGATACGCCTACTGCCCATGCCGCGACAAAACAGTCGGTCAAACCGACTTAACCCCCGTTGACTTTCCTTTCCACGCGCGTATCGCTTGCCAGTGATCAAGTTCCAGGCGATACGCCTGGAACTACTTCTTCAGCACTTTTTCTTCAATTCTCAATTTGGCTCGGGACTTTATTAAAAACCTACAAAACTCAAATAAAAATAATAAAAAGGACACAAAGACTCAAACTTAACTAAAAGCACTTAAAACAAATGGAAACTGACTCAAATGGACTCAAATACATAACAAAAGACTTAGGAAAATCGGATGTGTTTGCAACACATCAAACATCCCCACACTGACTCTTTTTTCGTCCTCGAAAAATACTGCAATGGAATCATAACCAGGAAATTGACTTCTAAAACATTTCACAATTCAAAATGCAATAACCACCATACAATTCCACATTCCATAACGTAATAACACCCTAACTACAATTGTCGATATTTCTATCCGATTAAACCCAACCACCAACCTTTTCTTTCGCCCCCATGTGTTTATAAAATTACCAGATATAAGTTCAGTCGCCTATGGATCCCACTAAAGAAAGTTCAAGTTCAACCTATTACCGAATCATATTTAGTCAAAGCAAAGGGCATAATTGATTTAAATTTATATATTTTCTCCAACCCCCCTTAAACCAGATACTAAGATGTCCAAAGAATAACTAATTATTTATATGCAAATTCTCTTGAGCATTTATTCCTCTAAACTAGCATTTTTTTCTTATATTTTTTCTCATTTTTTTTTTTTTTTTTTCATAATTGGTTACTTTTACCTAAAATTACCAACGGACATCACCAGAGGTATTCTTTCACAAGGTCTTACCCCCGAAATCATACATGAGTATTTTGCCCGCGAGATCCGGAACATCATCAGAGGTACTTACCACGGGATACTATCCTTAGTTTGTACATGAGTATTCTGCCCCTTCACTCTAATTCATTAGCCAAATTATTAACTACCATGCTCATTGAAATTCTAAGGACATAAGAGTATCTAGCCTAAAGCGGTCTCTTCCCTCCTAATCATCAGTTTCAGCATTCCTATCACTCCTAAAATGGGAACCCACTAACAGACTGATTAGCATATTTATACAACAATAAACACACAGGCTATTTAAGCTACTCCTAGGTCAGCTGGGCCTACCAACACATCATAGATTAATCATGTTTTCCATTCTCACCATACTTATCCACTTTTTCCAAATTAATCATTAATTAACATTCAAGCACACATTAGACAATCAATTCCTGGTTTTACTATCATTTTCCATTAATTTTGCAGCCAGAATCTTGGACATTTTTGACAATTTTTCAATTTTTTTTCAAATTTTCTGACTCAAAAACACACCAAAAATAAAAGACTCAAGAACGAAAGTATCCCATCCCCACACTTGAATCACACATTGCCCTCAATGTGGAATGGAACAAAAAATAAAGCAGAAGTAAAATAAATAAAATAAAACAAGTTGAAACGTGTTCACCTGAAACTCCAGAGACTCAGCACATCAACCGCAGCGAACCACCACCAAGACGGTAGACAGAAATAATAAAAATTTGAAAATTTAAAAATTTTTCTGACTTACCTCCTCTAGGCGTATCGCCTACAGCCTTGCAATTCCCAGGCGATACGCCTAGAACTGCAACCATCCGGACCCGCCTGAGACTTCCTAGCGTATCGCCTATAACCTACCAACCTCCAGGCGATACGCTTGGAACGTGATTTCCAGAGAATTTTTGGAATTTGACCCAAAAATTTTTCTATCTCCTTTTTCATGCATACCAGCTCCTCTAGTCGAAATTCTCAGCCAAAACTTCAAATTTGACCTGCACATCCTCAAATTGCTTATAGCACGAATCTCCACAATCACCTGCGAACACAAAACACAAAACCAAAAGACGCAAAAGGCACAGAAACTAAAAATTGCAGAAAATGAAAACACAACTACAAAAAATATACAAACCGGGGATTTCTCCAATTAGCACAAAAATGAACCAAAACCTCCCAAACCATCCGGAGGCTTGAACTTCACATCCCTGACCACAAAACCACCGGATTTCAACCGGTTTCTAACCAACCAATCGTCTAACAACTTCCTACACCATAAAGCACTAAACTTTTCTGCTCTCAACAACCTCTTAACCTTCCAATGCTTATACCTACCCGGAAGAAAACCAACTTTACCTAGAAAACCCATTTCCGGGTCATGGGTAGCAACAACCACATCTAACCTCCCCACACTTGGTCTAAACTCAATCTCATCCTTCAAGACACCTAACTCCTCAAGTGTGGGCTTCCTAACTACCTCTGCAACTACCAAGTCACTCTCCACAGTTACTAACTCCACGGGTTCTCCTAATGGGTCAAAGTTATCACTTTTATCAACTAAGATCTCTAACCCCCCAGGATCTTCCCCACACTTATCCTCAGTCACAACTTCACCAACTATTTCCTCAACTACCTCACCGGGTTTCACTAACGGGTCAAAGACATCAGTTAAATCAATTACCTCTACTAACCCCCCGGTGTTCTCCCCACACTCATCCTCTATAATCTCCTCATCCTCTAACCTATTACCTACAACCACCAAATCTATAAAAGACATGAAAGTACTTATCAAACACACAGATTCGGGGCCCTTACCTTCTTTCCGACCTATCTCAAACATCACACTCTCGTTCTCAACCCTCAATGTAATCGTGCCTGCAAAAACATCAACTAGTGCCCGGGCGGTCCTAAGGAAAGGCCTACCTAAAATCAGAGGGCAACTAGCATCATATGCACAATCAACTACCACAAAGTCTATCGGGAATAAAAATTTATCAATTTGAACAAGCACATTCTCCACAATTCCCTTGGGTCTAACTACCGACCTATCAGCTAAAGATATAGTCATCCTAGTCGGCTCTAACTCACCCAACCCTAGATGCATGAAAACAGAATAAGGCATGACATTAATACTAGCACCTAAATCCGCTAAAGCACAAGTAATAGATGAATCACCAAAAGAACACGGAATTGTAAAAGTGCCAGGATCAGTCAGCTTCTCAGGTAACCTATTCTGAACAACAGCAGAGCAATTAGCATCAAGGGTAACATCAGAAAAGTTTTCAAGCTTCTTCTTATTAGTTAACATATCTTTCAGAAATTTAGCATACTTAGGCATTTGTTTAATAACATCAGTAAAAGGCAAAGTAACCCTAAGTTGCTTAAGAAGCTCTAAAAACTGATTGTACTCACGCGCATTCTTCTGCTGAACTAACCTCTCTGGGTAAGGAACTTGCTTCAGATCATCGGCTGTGACTGGTCTCGGCGCGAATCGTACCCTCTTCTTCTCCTTCACCGCTTCCCACTTTAGCGGCTTCTCTCTCACTACCTCAGCCTCGACGTTCGGTGCGGTACTTGCTGGCGTTATGCTCTCGTGCACCCTCCCGTCCGGCGTCTCCAACTCAATCTCCTCATCGACCGGTTCTTCATCAACAACCGCCGGCGATGGACTCTCCAGAACTCGACCACTCCGTGTGGTAACAGCATTAACCGACGCATTGGGGTTTTTATAGGTGCTACCGGAAAATTGACCCCCTCGGTTGTTGAGCTCCTTCAGCTGCTTCGCAATATCTCCCACCGACCGCTGCAAATCTAAGGAACGAGGCCTGTTGATTTCTCAGTAACGTGTCATGCTCCGCCAGCTTCTTTTGTGTGGCCTCGTCTCTCGCGTTCATCTGCTGCAGGATCTGCGTTTGATTCATCACCAACTCTGTAATCTCCTTCATCGTCGGCCCTGCATCTCCTCCACCACTCTGATTATACCTCGGTTGAAAACCAGGTGGATTTCCTCCCTCTCGCCATCCTGAATTCTGGCCACTCCTCCACCCAGACTGAAACGAATTACCGAACTGGTTTCGGTTTCCAATATAATCCACTTGCTCAGCGGGGGCAAGCGGGCAGTCTCGGGTGTCGTGAGCGCCTCTGCACAGCTCACATTTGGCTTTGATGTGGAGTTTGATTTCTTCTAAGGTTTTATAGATGTTTTCTAACTCCCTAGGCGGTATGGTCTCTGAGCCAATGTGATGGACACCCCGGGTGGTAGTAGAAGGAACAAGGGATCGAGTCGGGGCCAAGGTGGCTCTCCGATCTCCGGGGGTCTGCTGTTCAGCGAGTGCGAAGCTCTCGAAACAGTTGATTTGCATTCATCGACCGTGAGCTTCTCCATCATGTGTCCTCCAGCAGAAATGTTAAACTCTTTTTGAACCGAATAAGGAAGTCCATTATAGAACTTCTCGATGATAGCCCATTCCGTCAACCCGTGTTGCGGACATCTGCTCAGAAGAGTATTGAAACGCTCATATGCAACAGAATAAGGCTCGTCGGGATCCATGCGAAATGAGTGGATTTCCTCCCGAGTACGCGCAGCCTTAGCTGGAGGATGGTACTTTTTCAGGAATTTGGCGGTGAGATCGTCCCAGGTGGCGATCGAATTAGGCGGAAGCGTCTCAAGCCACTCGGCGGCTCGAGACGTAAGGGAGAATGGAAAAAGACGCAAATAAATGGTGTCGTTCGCGACTCCGGTGAGTCCGAACGTGTTGCAGATACGCGTGAACCTGGAGATATGCATCGGTGCATCTTCGTCCTCACGTCCATGAAACTGGATCGAATGCGTCAAAGCGTTGATGACGTGGGACGGAACTTGCCAATTTGCGGTGTTGGCAATAGCAGGCTGTGCAATAGCAAACCGGGCCTCGGTGACTCCGGCGCTAGCCTGCTCGTGGACGGTGCGACGTGCCGCCATGGATGTGAGATCGGGGAATGGAATGGGTTTGGTGTCGCGTGTGGTTTGTGTGGATGAAGATGGTTTGGAATGGGCGGTGGAAATGATGAATGCCTCTAGCTCGGTGCGTAGAAGGCGAAATCGTTCACGGATATCCGCGTCGGGATCAGAAAATGGTGACAGCTCAGGTGGACCCCGTGAACGAGTGTGTGGCATAAAACGATGGAATGACCCGAGGAAAACTAAGAAAAATTTAAACCAAAAAATCTAGACTCGAAATCAGAAAACCCTAAGACTCTAGACACGGAAAGACCAAAAAGACTCAAAATTTCCTAACGACGACCTAAGTTAATCTTGCCAATTGCCAAGTGTCCCCGGCAACGGCGCCAAAAACTTGATGTGCTCGGAACGACTCTAAAAACACTAATAAAATAGACCTAAACCTAGACCTAAGACACACCTAAATTTTACCGAAAATAACCTAAACCGAACCGAACCCTAAGGCAGTGTACCTGTCGGATTG
Source organism: Deinandra increscens subsp. villosa (assembly GCA_039602395.1). Taxonomy (NCBI): domain Eukaryota; kingdom Viridiplantae; phylum Streptophyta; class Magnoliopsida; order Asterales; family Asteraceae; genus Deinandra; species Deinandra increscens. The sequence goes on along the minus strand of JBCNJP010000024.1, from coordinate 936,064 downwards.
GAGTAAAGCTAAGGTAAGACCGGAATATCGAATCCAAAGACACTCTAAAGACAAGACTTAACCTAGGACCTATGAAATAGAAATACTGAGTAAATTTGGTTTTTGATTTGATTTGAGAATTGGATTAACTAAAGTTAACTAATTCAACTAACAACCGGACAACCGCAGGAAACCTTTGGGGAAATTCAAATGAGGGAGAGATATACCACCTAGACCTAGACTCGCAATTGACACTTAACTTTACCTCGGCTCTGACTAATCTGATGGTCGCTAGTTCACCTTTTAAGTCCTTCCTAGGCAACGATTCTAACGCTCGAACAAGGGTTCACCTTTTAAGTCCTTCCCACTTCAATTACCCTAGCCACCCTCGGATATACCTAAGGCACACCTAGACTAACCGGAGCTACCAATAATTACCATGAATGACACGGAATAGCAAGCTAGACAAAACCCTAGGACGCTTCCTTTTGAGACAACGCAACCCTAAGACTTCAACCAACCCAACTACCCGTTAAACCTATACCTTTTAAGTCTTCAGTTTAGCAGCACATTACAATCAAATAATCAACCAACCGAAAATGCAATAGTTCAAGGTAACCCTAAACTACACTTTAGCAATCAACCCTAAAGTTAACTACCTTGGTTAATCTACCTAAACCGAAAGACATTCGCGGGTAAATTAAGCATTAACAGTCAATTAACAATCCGATCATAACACACATGTGCATCATAACATGATAATTATTGGAATTGAATAGAATCGTAACATCAATCAATCAATCAAAACCGAGAATAAAGTCAAAACATCAATCACTCATCATAACGGTCTAGATGGCATAATAGGTTTAGCCTACAATCATATTCTGAACAATAAAAATACTAAAGTCTGAAACTTGATTCAAAAACATGATAGCAATTATTGAAAAACAAAGTAAACGAAAGAACCCGATAGCGAATTCCAATGCAAACTTGATCTCTCAATGTTCCCTCGTGATCCCAGCTCTCTTCTGCTCTGAAAATCGCCTCTGGTCGCTCCTGAAATCGTCTGAAGTCGAATAATCTCGAATTGAAACCCTAACTTCGAATTTATATCGAGAAACCTTTTTCTGCGGGTTTTAGACTTCCAAGCGTATCGCTTGGAAGTATGTCTTCTGTAGGCGATACGCCTACTGCCCATGCCGCGACAAAACAGTCGGTCAAACCGACTTAACCCCCGTTGACTTTCCTTTCCACGCGCGTATCGCTTGCCAGTGATCAAGTTCCAGGCGATACGCCTGGAACTACTTCTTCAGCACTTTTTCTTCAATTCTCAATTTGGCTCGGGACTTTATTAAAAACCTACAAAACTCAAATAAAAATAATAAAAAGGACACAAAGACTCAAACTTAACTAAAAGCACTTAAAACAAATGGAAACTGACTCAAATGGACTCAAATACATAACAAAAGACTTAGGAAAATCGGATGTGTTTGCAACACATCACACGCGCACCAACAATGAACAATGTAGGTCACCAGTAGTCTGCTTCTACTGCAAGGAAAAAGGGCATAGAAGCTGGGAGTGTCCGCAAGGGAAGAAGAAAAGGGACGAACAGAACAAAGGTGTAGGAACTTCAAAAGGTATACCCCGACTCTATATCATGACCGCCGAAGAGGCACGTATGAATGATGACGTGATCTCTGGTATGTTTTCTGTCAATAATATGATTGTTAGCATTTTATTTGATTCTGGTGCTAATAGGAGTTTTGTATCTACTGCCTGTATCCCTAGACTAAAATGTACTACACATAAGTTAGATATACCTTATGTTGTAGAAACTGCTAATGGCCATAAGATTAGTATCTCTAAAGTAATTAGAGATTGTCGTTTAGAGCATGAGAACACTACTTTTGAACTCGAACTTCTTCCTATGGAACTAAGTGAATTCGATATAGTCCTTGGAATGGATTGGCTCACACGACATCAGGCGAAGATTCGTTGTGCCGATAAGATGTTAGAATTGAAGTCTGCAGACGACAAGATTCACACGATCATTGGAGATAGGAAAACAAAACCAATGAGAATAATCTCCAGATTGAAAGCGGGAAAATGCATTAGAAAGGGTGATCAAGCTTATCTAGCAAATTTAATTGAGACACCTCGAGAAAAGAAATTGGAAGAAGTACCCATTGTTTCAGAATATCCGGATGTGTTTCCTGATGAACTACCTGGATTTCCCCCAAAACGACAAGTGGAGTTTCAAATCGAACTTGCACCTGGAACGTCTCCAATAGCAAAAGCACCATACCGACTCGCACCTTCTGAAATGCAAGAACTAAGGAATCAACTTCAGGAACTTCTCGATAAAGGGTTCATCAGACCCAGTTCGTCACCCTGGGGAGCGCCAGTACTCTTCGTGAAAAAGAAGGATGGCTCATTGCGGATGTGCATCGATTACCGCGATCTCAATCGAGTAACCATCAAAAACAAGTACCCTTTGCCTAGAATTGATGACTTATTCGATCAATTACAAGGAGCTAGTTATTTCTCAAAAATCGATTTGAGATCAGGGTATCATCAAGTCAGAGTCCGTGAAGAGGACGTCCCAAGAACAGCTTTCAGAACAAGATATGGCCATTATGAATTTACAGTTATGCCCTTCGGATTAACTAATGCGCCAGCAATATTCATGGACCTAATGAATCGGGTGTGCAAGCCATATCTTGACAAGTTTGTAATCGTATTTATTGACGACATCTTGATTTATTCTCGCACTCGGGAAGAACATGGTGAACATTTGAGAAAGATATTGGAATTATTGCGATCTGAGAAGCTATATGCAAAGTTCTCTAAGTGTGATTTTTGGCTGAGAGAAGTGCAATTTCTGGGTCACATTGTCAGCAAGTCCGGAATTCAAGTAGACCCAGCGAAAGTAGAAGCGATTGCTAAATGGGAGCAACCAAAGAATCCTACAGAAATTCGGCGATTCTTAGGACTAGCTGGTTACTATCGGAGATTTATTCAAGATTTCTCAAAGATAGCCACACCATTAACTTCTCTTACTCAAAAGAACGTGAAGTTTGATTGGAAACCTAAGCACACAGATGCTTTCGAACTGCTTAAACAGAAACTAAGTTCTGCTCCTATACTTTCATTACCTGAGGGTACTGAAAATTTTGTGGTATACTGCGATGCATCTACCAATGGACTCGGATGCGTTTTGATGCAGAAAGATAAAGTAATTGCTTATGCATCCAGACAACTTAAAAAGCACGAGAAAAACTACACCACACATGATTTAGAGTTAGGAGCAATCGTCTTTGCTCTTAAAATTTGGAGACACTACCTGTATGGAGCCAAATTTGTAGTATACTCCGACCACAAAAGTTTACAGCACTTGTTCAGTCAAAAAGAGTTGAATATGCGACAAAGACGCTGGATGGAAGTGCTGAGTGATTATGATTGCGAGATCAAGTATCACCCAGGCAAAGCCAATGTAGTGGCAGACGCTTTAAGTAGAAAGGAAAGAATCAAGCCACTCCGAGTTCGAGCCTTGAGACTGAATGTAAGTGTAAATTTAATTGGAGAAATCATCAAAGCACAGAAGAAGCAGATGGTTGACCCAAATGTTGACAAGGTTGAGATGATGACTGTGGTAAGAAAATTGACAAGAGAGACGGATGGTATCCTAAGACTAGGCAAACGTATATGGGTGCCTAAAGAAGGAGGATTACGTGAGGTAATTCTCCGGGAGGCTCACAAATCTAAGTACATGCTCCATCCAGGAGGCGACAAAATGTACCAGAATTTGAGAGCGAACTATTGGTGGCCAGGAATGAAAAAGGCAATTGCGGCCTATGTTGAAAAATGCCCAATTTGTTTGCAAGTAAAGGCTGAACATCAGAGACCTGCTGGATGTCTTCAGAAAATAGAACTCCCTGAATGGAAGTGGGAAGAAATTACCATGGATTTTGTGACAAAGCTTCCAAAGACTAGAAGTGGAAATGATGCCATTTGGGTGGTGGTGGATCGTTTGACAAAATCTGCTCACTTTCTACCAATGGCAGAAACTTACAATGGGAAGCAACTTGCCAAGCTTTTTGTAAATGAAATCATATCGAAGCATGGAGTGCCAAAGTCTATAATTTCTGATAGAGATACTAGATTCACTTCTCACTTTTGGCAAAGCTTTCAAGAAGCGATGGGGACTAAATTGAAATTTAGTACAGCCTATCATCCCCAAACTGATGGCCAGAGCGAAAGAACCATTCAAACGTTAGAAGACATGCTGAGAGCTTGTGTTATAGAATTTGGTGGTAGCTGGGATGATCATCTTCCACTAGCTGAATTTTCATATAATAATAGTTACCACACCAGCATTCAAATGGCACCGTTCGAAGCATTGTATGGCAGAAAGTGTCGAACACCAGTATGTTGGTCTGAAGTAGGAGAAGGTCAACTTACAGGACCTGAACTGATAATGGAAACTACTGAGAAAGTTAGGGAAATTCGTAACAGACTTAAAACCGCTCAAGATCGACAGAAGAGCTACGCAGATCGGCGTAGAAGACCACTCGAGTTTACAGAAGGGGACATGGTGATGTTGAAAATATCACCATGGAAAGGTATAATCCGATTTGGAAAAAGAGGGAAACTAAGCCCACGATATATAGGACCTTTCAGAATAATATCCAGAGTCGGAGAGGTAGCTTATCAGCTAGAACTGCCTGAGGAACTTTGCGGAGTTCACGACGTGTTTCATGTATCAAATCTACGAAAATGCATGGTCGATGAAGCTCTCGCAGTTCCGTTAAAAGAAATCAAGATTGATAAAAAGTTGAACTTCACCGAACAGCCCATCGAGATAATGGAACGAATCACGAAGAAGCTTCGCAAGAAAAGGATTCCAATGGTGAAAGTCAAATGGGACGCTAGACGTGGTCCCGAATATACGTGGGAATCTGAAATAGACATGAAAAGAAGATACCCTCAACTATTCGGTTAATGACTAACGAATTCCGGGACGGAATTCCTTTAAGGGGGGAAGAATGTAACCTTTGGGTATAAAACGATTATCCGAGTTGGAATTTTCAAATGAGAAACTCTCAAAAGTTTCTGAATTACGATTTGAGGCGGTACGCCTAGGATGGGGATACCCTAGGCGGTACGCGCCCCATTTGATAAACGGGTCGGGTTGCGGCACCCACCGGATCCTCGGTTATCCGAATCTGAAAATCCGGGCGGTACGCCCCAAATAGGACACTTTGGGGCGGTACGCCTCCAGTCCAGGTCGATAGAAACAAGGAATTTGGCCTTTATAACCTTGCACACTTGTGATTTCTTTCACACATCCGGCCAAGAACTCTGAGTTGCTACCACAGACCTCTGCTCTCACCATTTTCAAGCATTGGGAGCTTTGTGAAGAGATTGATCATCAAGGGTAAGCTTTTCTTAATCATTTCCATCATTAACCACATGAACACATGAGGAAAACCTCATTCTAAAACCTAACCCTCATGAATACAGTTGTGCAAGAGCAATCTAAGAGGATCAAAGAGTTCAAGAACTGATTTCAAGAGCAATCAAGGTAAGAGTCTCTTGAATTATGGACAAATATGCCATTTTTGGATTTCTTTAAGATCATGTATTCATAAATTGGTTATGGATCATGCATGCAATCAGAGATTGGCTCTTGGAAATCAGATTGGGGACTGGAGAAGGCAAGTAAATCAGAAAAGCTCGGTTGTACAAGGATCCCTTCACAAGGTACAACCCGTATATGCATGCATGTTGATTTCTTTCCATAAATGGAAACTTTTCAAGTTAAGATCACTTAAATCCAGAATTGATCAGTGTATCTAAATGAGAAATGAGTCATTGGGTCATAGGGATTCTGTCCCTGATGAAATATGTACGAATCGGGGGTCGAAACAATGAAATTTACCATAAATGGAAAGCTCGGGAATTGGGGTTATGCTTTGGTTAAGGTATTAGACCACAAATGAACCTTAAATTGACCCCTCGGAATAATATGAAACTGATCTAGTATGAATTCTGGACTCAAAACGCCAAAATATGAAAATGGCACTAAAAGACAAAATAGTCGGGCCCCTGTTCACAGATGGGGGCGTACCGCTCATAATCTCTGCATGCAGAGCGGTACGCCCAGGAAAGTGAAACAGAAACCGGAATCTCAGATTCCAGCGTACCGCCCAGAAACTTACGAATCGGCGCGGTACGCCCGGATTTGAAATCTGGAAATCAGTCGACCATATGAAGCGTACCGCCCAGAAATGTAAACTTCCAGGCGGTACGCCTATGAAGAAAAATGACAGAATGTTTAGCCAATTTTGGATGAACCAAAAATTATCGAGACTGATCCAGTAACTGTATTTTATGCTAATTTCAACCTGACAATGATATGAGACATGTTAGCCTCGTATATGACGAATATGAACATGATAACGATGATAGGTTGCTAGAAATCAAAGAGAAGATATTTTCTCGGATATTCTGTCTAGCCACCGTTTCTGACTTCTTTGCGTGAGTCCTCTGACTTCTCTCATAGAATTAACTGTTTAAGATCACGAGTCTGTTTGATGTATTTGTTATGTCTGTTATGAATTTATCCTGTCAAGCACTGTTAGTTTGGAAATGCCCTGTGTGGGTTATTATATACTTTCTGGTCATTATGATTGAACCAATAGGCATATAAGGGATTATAACGGCCATTATAGTTGATTTATCCATGTTCATCCGGATCCTCTAGGATTAAGAAACTAGGGGGAATATGTCCTTATATGTTGAAATGAAATTTACTACTCGTAGAGGGATTACGGCTGATTGCGACGTGCCCGTAGAGTACATGAAGTTTGACCTTTGGTGTGACTTGATAATTTCATAACCAGCATGCGTTTGAAAACTGTTAACATTATGATAGTAGTTAAGACTCACCAACAACATTGTTGTTGACCACAGGGGCGAATTTTAATGGGGGCCAGACCGGGCCCCGGCCCGTCCCGTTTTTTCGCTCAGAAGTAGGATTTTATACTCGTTCGGTTTGATTTTTTTTATTTGCTTAGTCTGGCCCAGTCTATATATTCATGAGGAGTTAATAAAGTTAATAAAAAATCTCTCCAGCTCAACTGGTTAACGCTGGGATTCTTAACGTAAAGACCCAAGTTCGAAACTGGTGGTCTACGTTTTTTTTTTTGCATTTCCCCTTTTTTTCTTTTGAACTTTGAACTTGACTTTTTTTAAAACCTAAAAACTTAACAAATCGTCCCCCAAGCCCCACCCTCGCTGTTCTTCTCAGACACGCTCCTCTCTACTTCTCGCTGCCATCACCCCTCAGCCCCTCACACTACGTCGCTGCCACAGTGCCACCGGCGCACCGCCACCCCTCACCATTCCCGGCGTCGTTGACCTCGCCGGCTGCTGCTGCGGGTTTCTCCCTCTCTTATCTCTTGTCTTTTACAAATCTACAATCCAATTCTTCAATTAGGTATTATATCATATTAGGGTTCTTGAGTTTTATTTGAGGGAAAATGTTTCTCTTGTTAGTTGTTAAATTGATTCTGATTTGTGAAACAGATTTGTGGTTGTGTGGATGTATGATTACCCTTTCGAATGAGAATTATATTCATAATCAGTTCAATGAGGTATTATATTAAAGATTGTATATATGCCTATAGTCACATATGAATTTTGATTTTTGAATGTGGTAGCTGGGGTGATACCAATCTGTTGGGTTGGAATGATGGGTCAGGGAGATTTAGCTTGCTATTTTGGTTATTGGTAAATGGGTAAAAGGGCTGGTCTTGAGGGCTTCGTGAGCTTTGGGTGTGATGGTGGTGTTCTATCTTGATTTCGAAGTGGACAATACATTAAAAAAGGTTGGTTTGTGATAGATGCTTAATGCTTGTGAAGCTGGATCAAAAGGAGGGCTGAAATTTATAAAAAGAAGTACAATAGGATACTGAATTGGGTTGGTAAATGCACAAGGATCTTGAGGATAGATGTCGTATGGATGAGAATGAAAATAGTAAAAGGCAAAAAGCTACGATAAGTGAGTCACAACCTCAAGAACAAGAAGTACAATCCTAACAAGAGCATCCGGTTAAAGGTCGTTGGGCTGAGTTGTAATCATGTTTCCAGGTAAATTTCATTTCTCTTGTATTGTTTAGTTTTTTTATGCGAAACAACGGTTATTTTAATAAATTAAAACAATTAAATATTTTTGTTTTTTGTTGTGTGACCCAACCTGAACCAAATATCCGACCCGAATACCCGATCCGAACATATAACCCAATTGTTAAACCTAACGATAACCTAAATTTTTTTTGACCCTTAACTTTCGGCCCGCGCAGACTCTTTGGTCAAGCTTCGCCCCTGGTTGACCATGTTATGAATGACTTATGTTGCAGGTAAGCAAGTGTAGGAATGAACCTACTATGAACTTGGAATGCTACTTGGTTGTTGTTACTATGAACTTGGAATTTGTATGAATTATGAACTATGAACTATGAATTATGAATGTAAATGAAGACATGATAATGACTATGTTTCCTTTGGTATCCTTTATCTTTATTATTCAGTTCCAGGCCATATCCAGTGGCTATCGATTCTGTTAGACCGAATAAGAGGTGCAATGCATCCTCGCTCATGAGTCGGTCTAAGAGTTTCATATGTGTGGACTGGATGTCCGTTGTATGTGTATGTGTGTGATGCTAGAAACGTTGGTAATCTCGGGTAATGATACGGACAGCCGGTCCAACGCCCTCCCTCACACCTTGCAGGGTGCGGAGGAGGGGGGTGTGACACGTGAGGACCCAACTTAACACCGGAAAAGACTTGTCGAGACGCCATTGAGATGATACCGGCAAAGACTATGAGTCTCAAAATTTATTATTTTAAGTCACTATTGTGTTCGTTTAAGTACTTTTTATCATATATGGTAAATAAACTTTTTTAATGTTTATAAAAGTTAATAATTTAAAACATTTATAAAAAAAAAACTACAAACGGCCGTTTGGGTACAAACGGCCGTTTGTATCCTGTGTAGAAATCAAAAGCACATGTGTCTTTATCCGGAGCCTATAAATAAAAACTACATTTCATTATTTAAAAATTACACATCATAGAAAATTACATAAACTAAAAAATTAAAAATACTACATAAATTAAAAATAAATAAAATATGACATAATGAATAAAAGAAAATATTATATTGTTTCTTGATTCGTTCCCTGATCTGGATCGCTAGTGATCGTGCCGGTTTTTCGAGCGGGAGCGGTGCTTGAAGCTCCCGTAAGTCGCTTTGCATTTGACGATGTTTGACAACCTGAACTTGTTCTTCCCTGAAACGCAATAAGCGACCAAGTTTCTCGTTCATTTCGTCTTGAGGCACGGTGGTGGTAGTGTTGTTGGAGAGCGCTCAACTAGTTGAGGAAGATGCTCGTTTTCCTTTCGAAGCGTCCTAACTTGGCAGTCTCGCAATCTCCACATCATACTCGTCCTCGGTATCGTTTAGATCAAATGCCCGAGCGTCAGAATGTTGGGACTCGGGATCGGCGGAAGACGATGTTTTGGATTTTTTGATGGCCTCCTTGTTTTTTTTGCAACATTCACTTTGGGCGGACTATCATGAAGTAGCCTAAAAATCTTTATGTATGGAAAATGGGCCCTCTAGCTTCGATATTCAACCAAAGCCTTTTCTTGGATGTCGAGGTCGCTTTCACCGTTCGCCCAACCACTACGCATCTGCTTGTATAGTCGGAAAAGACTTTGCATTTCTTGTTGATGTCGGTTCACTTCCCGGATAAGGAATCGTTTGCTCGATATGACTCCTTGTTTACTAGCTTGAAAATTTTTGGACATATGTTGTTCCAAAACGTTGTCATGTCTTGATTGTTACCTAAAAAATTATAAAAAGTTAAGATATTTATGTATGAAAACGTTTGAGCTAAAATATTTATGTAAAACAAAAAAAAAAGTTAAGATATTATGTATAAAAAAAGGTTGAGCTAAAATATTTATGTAAAAAAAGTTACTAAGCTAAAATATACATTAAAAAAAAGAGTTATACCAACAACAGGGATTCTCCGACGTGTCCAGCCAAGCTCGAGCTAGCGAGTATTCCTCCTCCTCGGTTCATTGTTGGACAATCTTCTTCTCCCTCGGCGCCTCGGGGGCCTTCTTCTTAAGAGATTTTCTCCTTCTCACCCCCCCCCCCCCCCACTTCTTGTGTTTCCGGTATGACATCGGGCTTAACCGGTATGAGTTGTTGAGATGATGGAGTTTGTTGAGATGGTTGGAAGGTTTGAAAGGGTTGAGATTGTTGGAATGGTTGAAAATGTTACTGCGAGTACACATTGAACACGTAATTTTGAGATTGTTGGTATGGTAGAAATAGTTGGAAGTGTTGTTGCGGGGCCACCAAACTAGCCATGTTCGCAAACAACACATCGTCGGGTTGTTGTTGCTCATTGTGGTTCGTACATCGTGGGGGTTGGAAACGAGAGTTTGATAAACCACGAGGAAACATGTTTGATGCATGTATAGAATAAATTAAGATGGTGAAGAAAGCTAGTGGAAGTAGTTGTAGAAAACTAGATGGAAGTGGTGTAAAAGTTTGTTAAAAGTGAGTGATATATATATATATATATATATATATATATATATATATATATATATATATATAGTGTTTAAGCACATATATATGGGGGAATATAGCCATTCCATCAATCTTAAAAATACGGGTTCAATGCGTATTCGCAACAAAGTTTTCAACCATTCCAACAATCTCAACCCTTTCAACTCTTCCAACTATCTCAACATAACAATAACGAGATGTTTACCACCGTGCGCCTTGCTGCAGGGTTTAATTTGTATGTGGAACGAAAGTTATAAAACGTAAAAGTCTAAACGTCTCGTGGTGAAAGTATAAAACTATAAAAGTATACTAAAAACGAAAGTAGAAAAGTTAAAATTTCGTGGCAAATTAGAACGAAAGTAGAAACGTTAAAAGTTTCGTGAACAAAGTAGAAGACAACAAAACTTAAAACATTTTTTTTAAGTTAGAGTGTAGAAAACGTGAAAGTATGAAACATATGTGACTAAACTATAAAAATCCAAAAGTTTACTATTTCATTGAAAAAAAAGTAGTGTAAAAGTTTAAGGGGTAGAAATTGTCAAACATTTAAACTACCGAAACGTAAAAGTCTAAAAGTCTAATGGTGAAAGTATAAAACTATAAATATATATACTAAAAACAAAAGTATAAAAGTTAAAAGTTTTATGGCCAAAGTATAAGACAACAAAACTTAAAATAAAGAAAAAAACTTTAAAAGTTAGAGGGTTAAAAAGTTAAGAGGTATAAAACGTAAAAGTCTAAAAGTCTTGTGGTGAAAGTATAAAACTATAAAAGTTACTAAAAAAAGTAGAAAAGTTAAAAGTTTCATAACTAAAATATAAAAATAACAAAACTTAAAATAAAATAAACCAAAACAATGAAGGGCCAAACTTGACAAAGAAAGAAAAATTCTGTAACACAATGATAATAAATGAAAAAAGTAGTGGCCCAAACACAAAAGTAATAAAGTATACAATTTCTTTCTCAAATTTTATTTTTCATTGTTTAATATATAAATAATTATGGTGGAATATAGCCGTTCAATGGCTCTTTTTCTTGGGCGAAACATCACAATTGAGCGTGATATAAATCACGCCAACGGCTTCAAAAATACCCATAGCGCTCCAGGGGTTGTGACCCGGGCGCTTTGCTCGAAAACTTTGGGCTTTCACACCCATTACACAGAGCCTAATGCCCTCCTCCACTTCGTGGCAAAATTATAAGACAACAAAACTTTTAAAAAAACTTTAAAAGATAGAGGGTCAAAAAGTTAAGGAGTATAAAACGTAAAAATCTAAAAGTCTCATGGTGAAAGTATAAAATTATAAAAGTATACTAAAAACGAAAGTAGAAAAGTTAAAAGTTTCGTGACCAAACTATAAAAAAAGTCAAAAGTTTACTATTTCATTAAAAAAAGTAGTGTAAAAGTTTAAGGGGTAGAAATTGTCAAACATTCAAACTACCGAAACGTAAAAGTCTAAAAGTCTCGTGTTGAAAATATAAAACTATAAAAGTATACTAAATACAAAAGCATAAAAGTTAAAATTTTGTGCCCAAAGTATAAGACAACAAAACTTAAAATAAATAAAAAAACTTTAAAAGTTAGAGGGTTAAAAAGTTAAGAGGTATAAAACGTAAAAGTCTAAAAGTCTTGTGGTGAAAGTATAAAACTATAAAAGTATACTAAAAAAAAATATAAAAGTTAAAATTTTGTAACTAAAATAAAAAATAACAAAACTTAAAATAAAATAAACCAAAACAATGAAGAGCCAAACTTGACAAAGAAAGAAAAATTTCGTGACACAATGATAATAAATGAAAAAAGTAGTGGCTCAAACACAAAAGTAGTAAAGTATATTATTTCTTTATAAAATTTCTTTTTTCATTGTTTAATATATAAATAAATATGGGGGAATATAGACGTTCAATGGCTCTTTTTCTTGGGCGAAAAATCACAATTGAGCGTGATATAAAACACGCCAACGGCTCCAAAAATACCCATAGTGCTCCAGCGGTGGTGACCATGGCGCTATTCTCGAAAATTTTGGGCTTTCACACCCATTACACAGAGCCTAATGCCCTCCTCCACTTCGTGGCAAAATTAGAAAACAACAAAACTTTGAAAAAAAAAACTTTAAAATATAGAGGGTCAAAAGGTTAAGAAGTATAGAATGTAAAAGTCTCGTAGTGAAAGTATAAAACTATAAAAGTATACTAAAAATGAAAGTAGAAACATTAAAAGTTTCGTGATCAAAGTAGAAGACAACAAAACTTAAAACATTTTTTTTAAAGTTAGAGGGTAGAAAATGTGAAAGTATGAAACATATGTGACTAAATTATAAAAAGCCAAAAGTTTACTATTTCATTGAAAAAAAAAAGTAGTGTTAAAGTTTAAGGGATAGAAATTGTCAAACATTCAAACTACCGAAACGTAAAAGTCTAAATGTTTTGTGTTGAAAATATAAAACTATAAAAGTATACTAAATACAAAAGTATAAAAGTTAAAAGTTTTGTGCCCAAAGTATAAGATAACAAAACTTAAAATAAATAAAAACTTTAAAAGTTAGAGGGTTAAAAAGTTAAGAGTTATAAAACGTAAAAGTCTAAAAGTCTTGTGGTGAAAGTATAAAACTATAAAAGTATACTAAAAAAAATAGAAAAGTTAAAAGTTTCGTAAATAAAATAGAAAATAACAAAACTTAAAATAAAATAAACTAAACCAATGAAAGGCCAAACTTGACAAAGAAAGAAAAATTCCGTGACACAGTGATAATAAATGAAAAAAAGTAGTGGCTCAAACACAATAGTAGTAAAGTATACTTTTTTTTTCTCAATTTCATTTTTCATTGTTTAATATAGAAATAATTATGGGGGAATATAGCCGTTCAATGGCTCTTTTTCCTGGGCGAAACATCACAATTGAGCGTGATATAAATCACGCCAACGGCTCCAAAAATACCCATAGCGCTGCAGGGGTGGTGACCCGGGGGCTATGCTCGAAAAATTTGGGATTTCACACCCATTACACAGAGTCTAATGCCCTCCTCCACACCCCTATACCGCATACCCTTAGATGTGTTGATTGTTGCTTTTGAGACACTCGTGAGAAAAAGAAAAAACAAAGGGTGGGGTGGGGGGTTTATGGACAGAGCACCGTACCTCTTTTCGAATCGGTGTTTAATTTGATTGATTGGTGTTTAATTTGATTGATTTAATATATGTGCTTAATAAATCTCCATTCGGTTTTCTCATAAATTCAACATTTTTCTTTCAAGCTTTGATGGTTTTATGTTTTGGAAAATTAGATTTAAATAATTCCACATTTTCTTGATTGGTAACTAATAATCCCACCTTTTATATTGGCATCCGCTAGTCCCACTTTCACATATATTTATTTTCATTGGTCCCTCTGTTAAAAAATTTAACGGACCTGACGGAATAATGACATGGAAGCTGACGTGTTTTTTTTTAAATCAATTCATTTGATGATGTGGACTGCTTATGTGGCCTTCACCCTTAATCTCCTAAATCTAAATCCCCAATTCAGAAGTTTGCCCTAAATCAATTTTGCCCTAACTCTCGCATACACCAAATCGCCTCACCGATTATCAATCCTAAAGAAAACTCCCCACTACGATGACTGGTTTTATCTTCATCGACTTCAATTTTGGAGGCGAATTTCATCTTCAACCACGAACTAAGTATGAAGGCGGCAGTTCGAAGCTTGTGGAAGTTGAAATCGCCAAATTATACCACTTGGAGCTCGTTAATTATGTTTTAAACAGTGACCCATACTCATACAACTCAAAAGACGATGTATTCATCTATTGGAAGCATCCTGATATGAACATTGAAGATTACCTATTTCAGATCAGGGATGATAAAGATGTTGCTGAAATGCTTCATATCTTAGGTGAGTTTACTGGAATTTGACATTTGTATGCATGTATTAGTGAAAAGTCTTTGCCTCCTATAATATGTTCTAAAGAAACAATTGACACCAAGGCCCAAACTGCTGAATCTGATGCACAATCCAGCTCTGATGAAGCCCAATCCAATAATTCTTTAGCCCAACCCGATGATGTTGAAGCCCAACCCGATGATGTTGAAGCCCAACCCAATAGTGATGAAGCCCAAGACCATGAAAGTGGTACCCTATCTAGTGATGAGTCTATGGATGACCATGAAGAAATACAACAGGATGAGGTAGTTGGATCTGGTTCAGATTCGGACGATGAAGAATGGAAAGAGTCTCCAGCTGCAATACAACAAGTGAATGAACAAGAACAACAAGATCAACAAATTTTCTATGCAAAGTTTATCACATTTGATGAGATAGTTGGATATGGTCATGAAGTTATAGATGAAGGTGACATTGATGACAGAGGTGAACCTAATATTGATTCTGGAAACAATAGTTATGAAGACTCAGAAGCTCATATTGATTCACCTGGTGAAAGTGAGGAAGATGATATTTGAGGGAAGAAGCATAAGTTAGTTGTACCAGTTAGTTATAAAAAGGAGATGTATTTGACATCTTATTATAGGTGTATACCACCTTTGCCTAGTGCCAAATACTGGCCACAAGTACATTTGCCTTTGGACCCAGTACCACCAATCAAAATTGGTCCAGGAAGACCAAAGAAGAAGAGGAGGAAGGACCCAAATGAGAATCCTAAGAAGCCTGGAAAATTGACTAAACATGGTCAATTGACAACTTGTAGCAACTGCAAAAGAAAAGGGCATAATAAGAAGACATGCAAAGAACTAAAGGTTGCAGAGTCAAATGTACCAGCAAAGAGGCCTAAAGGGAGACCGAAAAAGAGTGCTACTGCCTCAGAAAATGCACAACCAAAGAAGGCTATGGGGAGACCAAAGAAACAAGCAAAAAATCAGGGTTAATTTAGTGTCAATTTATAATTTAGTTTGCTTTGTGAAGTGATGTATGTTTTTGAACCCTGTTTTGGATGATGTATGCTTTTGTACTCCTGATGATTGAATCTGTTTCATAATTTAGTATCTGTTTCATATTTTGGTGTCTTTTAATGTGTCTTTTTGGTGTCTTTTTTGGTGTCTTTTTGTACTCCTGATGACAGTAGCAGCAGTAGCAAAACAGCAGCAGCTGCAAAACTACAACTAGCATAAATTGGTGTCTTTTTTGTGTCTTTTTTACTAGTAGCAGCAACATAATTTGGTGTCTTTTTTACTACATAGCAGCAGCAAATCATTGTCAAAAGTGAACATTACAAAATCACTGTCACCATTAAACATCCTTGACATTGCACAATCTAGAAATTACACATCCTTGAAATTTCACAAGTGAACATTACTCTGACTTGCCATTTTTGACACATCACGACAGTACCTGGAGATGCCGGTTTCTTAATGAGGATTGGATCATCCTCAGGATCATCTAAAACATTACTCTGACTTGCCATTTTTGACACATCACGTTCAGGAGTGAATTTGAGCTTCGTTCGAACCTCCTGAAGCCACAATTCCCGATCCTGCTTATCTTTCAATTTCCGCAGGATCTCCAAATTTCGTATCAGGAATTCATCATCGAATTCACTTAAAACATCAGGATTCCTCAACTGATCCTCTCCTTCTCGCTGATCCTTTATTGAATCAACAATATCCTTTTCGTGACTTGAAAACGAAAATAGCGAAGGTTTCTTACTAAATCCTCCACCAGATCCTTTCGAGCTCATATCAACCTTTCCTGCACTCGATGATGTGAATACAGTGTTCTTCTTCGCCGAATCACCAGCTAATTTCTCCATTCTTTTCCAAATTCAATGAATACACGGATGGCGCCAATTGATGAAGAATAAAATCCCACTCACACGTCAAATGAAATTCTAGACCTCACTAATGAATTTATAGAAAGAAGTAAGAGAAAATTATGGATGACGAAGATATTGTATTGATTGAGTAATTTGTACAAGTCCAGAATCTAGAGAGAGAAGCACACACTAAAGGTGTAGAATCTCCTCCCCTCTCCAAAGTCCTTTTCATGATTTATGAATGTTCTATTTATATTAACAAACTTGGTTCGCAAGTTCCTTAATGTGAAGCAGATGCACTTGCTGTCGGCTCCGTCGCAACTGCATCTTTCTGCCTTGGAGATATTTTAGTTTGATTGTCACCTGCGAGTTATCTTTGTTGTTACACTTGCATATCTGATTTTTGACCTCTCCTCATCAAAAATCATCCATGGCTAGAAATTACATCATTGAGAAGACAAAGATTGCAACTAATAACACAAAAAGGACAGTTAATTTGCAACACATTCTAGACTTTCTCCTTTGAAGTTCAATCTTCAACTTCTTAGCCTCTTGCACAAAAATTAACTTCTCGGCTTCAAGGGTTGCAATCCTCATATCCAATTCAGTCCTAACATCTTGTTGAGCTTGAACCAGTACATGCGCAACCTCATCCTTCCACAAAAAATAGCCGCAACCCGCCTCCTTGAAGAATATAGGAAATAATTGAAGTTTGTAAGCTAAATTCACAAAATTTAAATGAAATTAATACTTACAGGCCACAATGAACACGCATAAAATTGCCGACCTGGCCTTGTTGTTCCATAACCAGCTGTGCGTATGACTGTAGGAATTTGATGCTTGCAATAAACATTCCCGGCCAATCCCACTTTTAATCAATCTCGTTCTTGTACGAGAGACAGAGTTTGATGAAGAAGAGGCACTCATGTTTGGTTAATCGTCTGGAGATTTGAATGTTATGGGGATGGAACCTCAGAGAAGAAGCATCGATTGTGAACTTTTGATTTGGGGATTTAGGGTTTATAAATATGGAAGTCATTTTAAAAGGGTTACGATTAAGGGTGAAGGCCACATAAGCAGTCCACATCATCAAATGAATTGATTTAAAAAAAACACGTCAGCTTCCACGTCATTATTCCGTCAGTTCCGTTAAATTTTTTAACGGAGGGACCAATGGAAATAAATATATGTGAAAGTGGGACTAGCGGATGCCAATATAAAAGGGGGGATTATTAGTTGCCAATCAGGAAAATGTGAGATTATTTAAATCTGATTTTCCTTATGTTTTTGGTCTTTAATATGTTTTTCTTTTTTTGAGGAATGCTTGCTGAATGTGGCTCTATGTTTTGATGAGTACAATTTGCTTTTAAACAAAAGTCTAAGTTATATTTAAGTTTAGAGTAAACTTCGTTTTTAGTCTCCAATGTTTGTACATTTTAATAATTTTAGTCTCAACTTTTTAAAAATCCCAATTTAGTGTCTCATATTTATTTATTTTTTTTCAATTTTGGTCTCAACGTTAACAATTGTTTAAAGAGCCGTTAGACTGTCCTCATGTGTCCCCACATGAGGGCAGTCTAACGGCTTTTTAAACGGTTGTTAATGTTGTAACCAAAATTGAAAAGAAAATGAAATATGAGACAATAAATTGGGATTTTCGAAAAGTTAGAACTAAAATTATTAAAATGTGCAAACGTTAGGAACTAAAAACGAAGTTTACTCTTAAGTTTATTTGAGAATATTATTATTTAGATGTATATTTTTACCATAATATTTAATACATTGCTTCCTTTCTTTTTGGCATAGGATAAAGACACAACCACAATTGATTTGTACACACAAAATGCACGATCGTAAACTCCCGAACGGCCCAAATCTTTTTTTTTTTTTGAATTTTATTTTGAATTTTATAAATGTTTTTATTTATTTAATTTTACAAACATTAAAAAATTTGTTCACATCAATCTTTACATTCTAATAAATGATTACATTTCATTTTTTTTTGAACGGCAAATTTGGATCACTGACGGGGGCATTACCCACCACCCGATCATCTCCAATCTCCATCAGGAGGAAACTCACCATAGATGAGAAAACCCCCTGGCCCAACATGAAACCCCCATTTATTTATTTTGTTACAAGTGAGACTTGAACCCAAGACCTCCCATTTATAATGTCTTGGGCACCTCCCCTAGCCAGTTGGACTAGAGATCATTGGTTAATGATTACATTTCATGATATTGATTATTATCTTGGTTTTCCCTCCTCTCTCTCTTAATGAATATCAACATTTTCTCTCTTATTAAATATCTCATATTTATATAATTAAATATAAAAAATTTAAATATTTTTATTCCAAGAATTTATTAAAAGTTAATAAATTAGAATAAGATTTTAATTATATCTTATCTTAAAATATATTTTACAATTTTAAATCTTTATTAATTTTCAATTATAATTTTTCAATATTCATTATTTCTTATTTCACAAATAGCCGATAACATCTAACAGACAAATATTAATGAAAATTGTTATTTATAATATGTTGCATTTATTTAACCCTTATATTACATGGGTTCTAACATAGTGATATGTTTTGCTATATAAGATGGTTGTTTTTGTTTATTGTTTCAACATACGCTTAAAAATATAAAATTATATAGAGAATTATGAGTTATATCGATTTTACTATTTCAAACCCGTGTAATACACGGGTTCTAATCTAGTTGATAATAAAGTACTTAAACGAACACATTACTGACTTAAAAATAATAAATTTGAGACTCGAAATCTTTGCTGGAACGGTCTCGATGGTTTTCACGGCAAGTCTTTGCTGGTGTTGGGACCCCACGGCCTATGGTTTTTTTTATTTTAAATTTTTTTCCAAACGTTTGTGTGAAAATCGTTTTAAAAACTTTTGAAACTAAAAAAACCATGGGCGGTGAGGACCCAACACCGTCAAATACTTGCCGAGAAGTCATTGAGATCGTTCTGACAAAGACTCCGAATCTCAAAATTTTATTATTGTACGTTACTACTGTGTTCGTTTAAAACTTTATTACCAGCTATGATAAATAGATTTCTTTAATATTTATAAAACTAAATAATTAAAAACATTATAAAGTTTAAAATAAAGTAAAAAAAAACATTTAGACCGTTTGAGAGCCAACGATCTTGGGTATTATGTGTTCATATCAATTATGTTTGTGTCAATATAAAGTCCCTTCTTTTTTTCCTATAATATTCATTAAATGGATAAGAAAGGGCTAATACTTGATACTGATAGGTCAACTTCAACCAATCTATATGTGTCTCGGTTCGTTTAGAAAACAAAGATTTTTCATCGACCCGATGAAAGTCAACGCTGGGGACCAAAAGGAAAATATATATTTATTGTGACATTTATGATATAAAATACATATTATGTTTAATTCAAGAAGAATTACGCTTTAATTTTATAGTTCTCATTAAGATACGTGTGACTATACCTTGTAGAATAATCCAACATGATAAGGATGAGCAATATGGGTAACCCGCACGGTCTGTGAGAACACCACTATTGTGGGTGTGGTGTCGCATCAAATCGGAAAACCACAACCTCCGTTCCATGTACTCCTTCCACCCGTATTTTGGTCCATTTGACCGTTGGAGAGGGGCCCACCCGGCTATTTTTTAAAAAGTTTTTTTAAAATCTATAAATTAATCAACGTACATTCTCACCCGCTTAATTCATCTCATTTTTCATCTCCATCTTCTTCATCTTAAATCTCTAAATTTTCAACATCAACTAAAAATAATCCAAACCTCTTTTACAATTCGAACAACCCAAACAAACAATAACCACCCCTGGCCTCTCAACAAAACTCGTTTCAAACCGGTGGACACACCCCCTTTGCGGCTCCACAAATAGATGGTTGAAGCTAAGAAAATCCTCAAGCCTCCTACATCCGCAACGACTACTTAACCGATTCTCAACCTGACTCTAAACCCCCAAACCGAATTTATCATGGAAACCGAACTCTAACCTCAACCAAAAAAGTCTGTAAAAAGAAGACACAACCAAGAAAAAGAGGGCAAACTTCCGAAATGCAACCGGGGGATGAATCCCGACCCTCTAAACCTTGGCAACTCGAGAAGGAGTTGGCTTTAATAAAATTATAGGTTGATGTTTTCGAGGATCCCTTAACAGGTATAATTTTTATAGTTTCTAACTTTGTAATTTTTTTTATAAAGAAGTTTCTGAGTTTTTAATTTTTTTAATAAATAAGTTTCTAACTTTTTTCATTTTTTTTATAAATAAGTTTTGAACTTTTTATGTTTTTTAAGGAAAACTCAAACCCATCTTCTTTTTTGGATGACAATTACAACGAGATAGCACACCGGATGAAACACTCTCGACCCGACTACCGAACGAAGCACCAACTTAACTTAAAATAAAAAGATTTAAACGCCATGATAACCAAGTTCAACAGTATTTTCAACAACCTCTCTAACCAACAAAGATGGTCAAATTGATGCCAGCGTTTTGAAGATGGCGCAACATCGTTATCATTTGCAAGATAAGGGTTCAAGTTTTAACAATTTTGATTGTTGGGAGGTTGCAAGATTATCTCCAAAATCGCGAGCGGGGGTCGCGGCTGAAGCTGAAGAGGGTGGCTCGAAAAGAACAAAGACATCTGAGTCAAACGATTATAGTACGAGTGCTTCAAATGCACGAGCAACCCAATTCAACCTCAACGACGACGAGGGTGCTTCCTTTGAAAGCCCGCCCGAAACGTAAATACCAATCGGGAAACAAAAAAGGAAAAAACTAGCCGTCTCGTCGAGCCAACAAACCCTATCGTCACAACCATCTCACACCGACATATTGGTAGAGAAGTTCGATAAGTTTCACTAGAGCAAAAAATACGAGCGCAAGGAAAGAGAAAAGGATCTGAAGGAAAGAGAGCCAATGAGTCGAGATCTTGAGTCCATTGCTAAACCACTTCATGAGATGGATGAAGAGGGGCGTAATTTGGCTCAAAAAATACGATCAAACTTTTTCACAAGATATAATAAGTAATTTTTTTTAGGTTATATTATTTCTAGTTTTTTTTTTCTAACTTTTAGGCAATGTAATATTTTCTTTTTAATTTTTAGGCAATGTAAATTTTTTTTTTTTTAGAAAATGTAATTTTTTTATTTTTTAGAAAATGTAATTTATTTTAGAATTTTAATGCTATTTTAATTGTTTAGATTAATTGTTTATTACTTTTGTTTTATTTTTAAATTAATATGGAGTGAATAAAATAATATTAAAAATAGTGTGAGGTTGAAAAAATGAAAAGTGACCATACTAGTGAAATAGGAGAAAGTGTGGGTGATGATTTGACGTTAAGATAGTTGATAGGAAAAAGATAAGTGGTTGAAATAGTGAATGGTGACCATTACTCTTGTCCAAACAACATAGTATGAGCAGATAGTTAAACCAATTCAATCATAAATAATACAACAACAACAACAACCATATCTTGTAAAGTCCCACAAAGAGTATAGAAAATACTATTAGTAGGGTCTGGGGATGGTGGGATGTAGACAACTTTACTTCAAACCGCAAAGACTAGAGAGAATGGTTCCAATGAGACCCTCAATTCCAAAGACAGAAAGAACACACAAAAGAGAGAGAGAGAGAGAGAGAGAGAGAGAGAGAGAGAGAGAGAGAGAGAGAGAAGTACTAAAAATATAAAATAATAAAAATTTAAACGAACTAAAAAAAAACTTATATTAAAAAGGAAAATATATATATAAAAAAAATAAACAAATAAATAAATAAAATTAGAAAAATAAATACTTAAATAAATAAATCAAATATATAAAACATTAGTCAAATTATTTATATATAATAATAAAATAAGCAATAAAAAGATAATAAACATAAAACCAAGCTAGGACCTACCACCCCTACCTATCCTAAACCTTCGCTAGACCTCCATAATCTTAATTCTAGGCCTCCACGACGTCCTATCCTCGATCATATCCTCAAAAGGGTGCAAGTCTAACAAATCATGCCTAATACGCTCGACCCCCTTCAATTTAGGTTTGCCTCTCCTTCTACACCCTACCACCGTGATGGAATCCACTGCTCTAACCGGCGCCGTCGCCAGCCTTCTCTGCACGTGCCCAAACCGTCTTAATCTTCCCTCCCGAATCTTCTATGCAATAGACGTAATCGCCAGATTTTTCTAAAGGACTTCATTTCTTATTTTTTTCCAACAGTGTGTGCCCACTCATCCACCTTAACATCCTCATCTCAGCGATCTCAAGCTTTCGCACCTGCGCCTTCTTGATGGCCCAACACTCCGAACCATAAAGCATTGTCGGTCTGACGGCCACCTTATAGAATTTTCCCTTAAGCTTGATAGGGAACATCCTATCGCACAAAACACCTGAGGCCGTGAAGTATACAAAATTACACATATTTATCTAGTAAAATATCCTCATAAATCGGGATAAAACCTAACTACTAACACAAAAACAAAGCAGTTTTGTTTTCTTTTTAGTCTTCCAGGTTTTCTAGCGGAAAAATACCAAAAGGAGCATTATCTAGCAGAAAAGCAAAGAAAAATGCAAGATTTTGGAAAAGAAGGCTTTAGCGCGGCCCGTGCCTGACCTAGCACGCCATGTGCCGACCCGGATCCACCTCTGACATAGCACATCCTGTGCCCCGCCTAGCACGGCCCATGCCACTGACGACAGAAGAAGACAAAAACCTGCCGTCTGACACAGCATGACCTGTACCCAGCCTGGCACGCCCCGTGCCACTGACCAGACTTTGCCTATAAAGGCTTGCCTCACCTCATTTATCAACTCGCTCAATTCTTTCCTCTCCTCTCCCACTTTTAGATTAGTCGAGCCACTTGGCGTTTCCGAGTCTTTAAGTATGTCAGAGTCTGTAAGAACTATAACCAGCATTAGTAAATAAAAGCATTTTGTCTATGAAATTCTTTGTTTACTACCTGGCACATCTTTAAGCTGGTTATTACCGTAGGTTCATCCAAGATTTCTCAAAAATCACAACGCCTCTAACCAAGTTGACCAAGAAAGACGTGAAGTTCATTTGGAGTTCAAGTCAGCAGAAGGTTTTCAAAGAACTAAGAACCAGACTGACTCAGGCACTGGTATTAACTCTGCCGGATGGGCCTGATAATTTGGTAGTGTACTCCAATGCTTATTTTTTAGGTTTAGGTTGTGTGTTGATGCAGGGAGGTAAGGTAACTGCCTACACGTCACGACAACTAAAACCTCATGAGACAAACTATCCAACTCACAATCTAGAGTTGGCAGCCGTTGTGTTTGCTCTCAAAATCTGTAGGCATTACTTGTATGAAGAAAATGCACCATCTACACTGATTATAAGAGCCTAAAGTACTTCTTCGGGCAGATAGATCATAATATGAGGCAGCGTAGGTGGTGGGAATTAATCAAACACTACGATTGTGAAATCATGTATCGTCCTGGAAAAGCAAACGTAGTCACATACGCTTTGAGCAGAAAGGATGAGCATCCGCCTTGACGAAGGATGTCATATAGATTAATAGTTACGCCTGATTTTCTTATCCAACTTCGTAAGGAGCAGCACGAAGCCCTCAAGGAAGAAAATGTCAAGAAGGAAAGAATGGCAGCCCATACGGAAAGCTTAGAAGAAAATGAGTACGGAGTGAAGATTCGATTCAGTAGAATGTGGGTACCACTCACTGGCGGATTTTGTGGAAAGGTAATGGATGAAGCACACAAGTCACGTTACTCAATCCATCGAGGTTCGACAAAGATGTACCAAGATCTGAAGAAAGACTACTGGTGGCCGGGAATGAAGTTCAACGTCTTGCAGTACGTGAATAAATGTTTAACCTGCGTGAAGGTTAAAGTCGAACATCAGAAGCCGTACGGGAGGTTACAGCCTTTGGAACTTCCAGAATGGAAATGGGAACATATCACCATGGATTTCATAACCAAGCTACCAAAAACAGCTAAAGGTTATGACACCATTTGGGTGATAATGGATAGATAGACGAAGAGTGCTCACTTCCTACCTATTTGCGAGAAGCATTCTTCAGAAAAATTAGCCAATATCTTCGTGAAAGAAATTATCGCACGTCACGGAGTACCAGTGTCTATCGTTTCAGATAGGGACACTCGCTTTACTTCACGTTTCTGGGAGAAATTCCTCGAGAATATAGGTGCAAGATTGCACATTAGCACAGCGTATCATCCTCATACTGATGGCTAGAGGGAAAGAGCGATTCAAACTCTGAAGGATATGCTACATGCTTGTATAATCGACTTTGAAAGAAGCTGGGATGATCACTTACCATTAGCAGAGTTCTCCTACAACAACAACTATCATTCAAGTATAAGTATGCGGCCTTACGTAATGTTGTATGGTAGGAAATGCAGAACTCCTGTATGTTGGGGTGAAGTTGGCTAACAAGAAATAGACAGTAAATAATCGATGGAGAATAATCAAAGCACAGGATCGACCGAAGTCTTATCCAGATAAAAGACAAGGCCAATCGAGTTCAAAGTTTGAGATTATATCCTGTTGAAGGTTTCTCCGTGGAAGAATGTTATCCGTTTTCGAAAAGGAGGCAAGCTAGATCTGAGGTTCGTTGGACCCTTCAGAATCTCTAAACGTGTTAGAGAGGTTGCTTATCGTTTAGATCTGCCCGAGGAATTGTTTGGAATCCACCCAACATTCCATGTATCACACTTGAGAAAGTGTGTGGCAGATGAGTTCGAAATTGTGCTGCTAGAGGAGATAGAAGTAGACGACAAATTATCCTATACAGAACGGCAGTTGTGATTCTAGATCGTAGTGAGAGGAAGCTTCGAAATAAAGTAGTTCCTATAGTTAGGGTGCAGTGGATGCACATGAAAGGTTCTGAGTCGACGTGAGAAAGGGGAGATAAAATGAAAGAGTCTCATCCCGAGTTATTCGTGAGTTGAGCAAGTTTCAAAGATGAAACCTTTTAAGGGGGAGAGAGTTGTAACATCCCAAAATCCACGTCTAGGTAACTACGTATCTTTAAAGTTTACATATGTGCCTTTATTATAAATATGTGTTAGAAAATGATATTATATGCATAAACACGTGTTTATATGATAAAAGTGATGAATGGGTTTAGAAATGATGAGACATGGATGATTATGTCTCGTATACGTGTTTAAAATATAAGTATATATGCTTGAAATCATCATGATAAGATGTTTATACATATATATTTAATAAAGGTTTAGTAAATATATACGTACGTGAAAAATTGCATACTTAATGGTTAACTAGAAAGTAAAAGGACTAAAAGCGTAATTTATATAAAGTTATAAATAATATATGTGTTTATAATCATCATAAGTATTTCAAGGCATAGAATATAGTAAAAATATGTCCTAACATGATTCGTGACATAAAATAATAAGTATTGCAAAGTTTGAGGGGCTAAAACGTAAAATTGTGAAAGATATATAAAAATATATAAATATATATACGTATGTATATGTATATCATCGAGTGTGTCCCGAGACTTAGAAACTTTTATAAATATGCCCTATAATGTTTTTAAGCATAAAATAACAGTTTTGTAGAAGTTTGGGGCTTAAAATGTAAATAAAAGTTAGAGGGACTAAAATTGTCAAATGCTCAAAGTGGGCCACAGTACACGGAGCTTACCTTCGCGGTACGCGAGCCTCTGCAGACGGGCAACTTTGCTTTTTGGTCGTTACCGATCGAGACCATGGAGGAGGAGCCGCCACAGCAGCAAGAGCAACACCAGTACCACCCAGACCCCCAAGGCCCAGACTTTCCGACCATGATGGACCTCTATCATTCCCTCCAGCAGACCCACACTACCATCCAAGCCATTGACAAGCGAACCCATGCGATGCAGACAGAGATCGGGGGGATCTATGATGAGATTGCTGATATCCATGAGAGGTTTAGGTGGCGTTATTGTCAGCCAGGGGATGGACCTTTTGGTGGTCACGGTGGACATGGTGGTGGGGGCAGCAACAGTTCAACCTTTGATGATGACTCCGAGTGACCCAGGTATGGTTAATGGCACAATGATGTGCATGGTACATTTAATTTAGTGGTTGGTACATTTTTATTTGTGTTCATGTTACAATACATTTTTATTTTTATTTTGGTATGTATGATCGGATGATGGCACAATAGTAGTAGTAGTAGTTTTATTTAGCTTAACTGTGTTGTGGTTTGAGTAGTTTATAA
Source organism: Deinandra increscens subsp. villosa (assembly GCA_039602395.1). NCBI lineage: Eukaryota > Viridiplantae > Streptophyta > Magnoliopsida > Asterales > Asteraceae > Deinandra > Deinandra increscens. Next base: position 909,405 of record JBCNJP010000024.1, on the reverse strand, counting down.
ACATGTACATGGCAAGCTCTACAACTGACTGGACCAGGAGGTCAAAACAGTATGGCGTGGTAATCATTCACGAGTAAAACATCATGTTTACAGAGGAAACTCTTCCCAATTTTTCTTAACCCTTGACTTTTCTTTTACATTATCCTTAATTTGAATACAATTTCACACATTGAGGACAATATGCAATTTGAGTGTAGGGATAGGAATAGTTTGGATAAACTTCGGGAACTAAAACTTTTGCTTTGTTCAACTCAAGCCTTACACAAAACTTCCTTGGAAAACTAGCTTAAATACTGTCCAAATTTTTCGAAAATCTGTTGTTTTTAAAAGAAATGTGTCTAAAAAGTTTCCCCTCCTCCCATTTATCAGATTTTAATCCATTAATTTACAAAAAATATTTGAAGCTAAATTTTATTAACAAGAAGAAACCATATTTATTTAAATACGAACTTACATTTTCCTTTTTCCCTTGACAGTTAGAATTTGAGCCTTTATAGCATGATCAACTATAAAACATGATCTTTTCCTTTCTTTGAGAGAAACCACATAAATGCGATAAAGGTAGAACTTGACACGACAATATGTCCCAAGACTGACAAAATCAGAAGCCACGGCATCAAAGAATTGAGGCATCTAGGATTTCTTTTCTCATCTCACTCTCTACCTAAACATACCCCCTAGTAAGCCTCGTTGAGCCTAAACCCTTTCGTTTCTTAAAACCCCAACATATTTGCAGAATAAACCCCCTCTGCAAAATACTCCATAAACCCCTAAAACTTTTTCTATTACACCCTTTTATTTTTGTAAATAAACGGTTATTTTAAAAAGTTTTGAAAAATAAAGTTTTCACTATTTTCTCAAAATCAATAACAAGGCATATAGTCTAGACGGACCTTAGACTTTATACCCGTTGTCTGAAAAAAAAGATGGTCAAAATAAAGGGAAAAGCCCCTTAGAAGCAAAAAGCAAATTGCCTCTAGAAGATTTATTTCAAAAATAGTGAAAAACTTAAACTTTTTAAACAATAGACAATTTTATTTACACCTTTTTACCCCTTTCTAAATAAAACTATCCTACCCGTACCCAAAGCCTACACATTGAAAGACCTCATGATGATCCTGTGATTTCTGGTGAGATTGGTGGCAGTTCGATTCCATGTCAAGCATATGCTCTTTATTTCATTTCACCGTGGTACAAGTGTCCACCCTAAAAAGAATCTTCAACTAAGAGTGATGAGTGACCACTTGTGAGGCATGTGCGTAAGTAGTTAAATAAATTTCCGAGTAAGCTTGTCAATACTAAGCTATTTCAAATAAAAAAGGTAGGAAATAAATTAATGGAACAAAATGTGAAAAATGGAGGACGTATAACTTTTAAAGGCACAGGTCTTGGCAAAATACAAAAAGAAGGATTTGGGATGTGTCAAGCCCCTAATTATGAGGTTTTGCTTGAGGACAAGCAAACGTTTGAGTGTGTGGATATTTGATGTACACAAAATCATACATAAATCGGGATAAAACCTAACTATTAACACCAAAACAAAGAAGTTTTGTTTTCTTTGTAGTCTTTCAGGTTTTCTAGAGCCAAAATACCAAAAGGAGCATTATCCAGCAGAAAAGCAAAGAAAAATGCAAGATTTTGGAAAAGAAGGCTTTAGCACGGCCCGTGCCTGACCCAGCAAGCCCCGTACCCGACCCGGATCCACCTCTGACACAGCACATCCCATGTCGCTGACTTCCCTGACACGGTACGACCCGTGCCCCGCCTAGTACGGCTCGTGCCACTGACGACAGAAGAAGACAAAAACCTATCGTCTGACATGGCACGGCCTGGCACACCCCGTGCCACTGACCAGACTTTGCCTATAAAAGCTTGCCTCACCTCATTTATCAACTCGCTCAATTCTTTCCTCTCCTCTCCCACTTTTAGATTAGTCGAGCCACTTGGCGTTTCCGAGTCTTTAAGTATGTCAGAGTCTTTAAGAACTATAACCAGCATTAGTAAATAAAAGCATTTTGTTTATGAAATTCTTTGTTTACTACCTGGCACATCTTTAAGCTAATGAGCAATGATTAGTTCAATTCTTACACTTGATAGGAGGTAATCGCCTTTTAATAAGTATTCGAGTTGTCTTTATAATGTTGTTTTAAGTTGTGTCTAATGACTTTGTGAAAACCCTTTTTATTGAAAGTGTATTACTGATTTTCTGAACCAAGCGTGATCCACGTATCACAGACCATTTCGGAGTCGAAATCCCAAAGGCCAGACTTGTGACACCCGGTGGGAGGACGATGCATGATCCGAAAGGTGACTCGCGTCCATGCTACATGATACGTTCGAGGTCCTTATGTCTATCTAAGCAAACTCGTCTGACCACACAAGTGCTGGTTGAAAGTATTTGGTTGGGGGTTGGTAATATTTTGTCACTACACGGAAGCCGAGATGGTACGTGTTTGTTAACTTTGCTCTGGTTACACCGGACGTGCATGCGCGAGAGCGGTGCACGGAAGAAACGGACCTTAGTCCCTTAAAATGATCATTTTCATAATAAAATAATCCGGCATGCAAGGTTGTTCCCCTGCTGGTTCATGATGGCGTGTCGAGTACGGTAATTCGGCCGGTTTGAGGGACCCCGTAAGTTAGTGGCATTATACCACTTCCTTTGTTTATCATTGGTACCTTCCCACGGCGTTCGTAGTCCTCGTAGACGAGTGATCGTGAAGATGGTGAATCAGCCTAAAATTCCGAAAGGTGTCTGGTCTTCTGCCGATAAACAATCTTAAGGCAGAGTTATAACGCAACAACTCGATTACAAGTTAATGGGTATGTTCCTTCAGTCAATATTGATAATGACTACTTAAATCTGAAAATCCATTTTATCTAAACAATAATAAATAATAAAATATATATGGAACCTGATGGGATTGTGAAATTGTAGTCGAGTCTATTTTTTTGAACGGCTAAATTATTACATCACTCCATCTTTCACGGAGTTCGAACCTTTAACCCTAAAAGAGCGACACCTTAATTTCAATGGATTTGCCGATAGAACCCAAACACCCACCCCAATTGAGTCCATTTGTTTATGCGAGTCTTAACATGCTTGAGTCTTTGTAAGTGCACAAAAAGATAGGTTTCGAAGAATTATTAGTTTTTTTAATACTAAAAAATAAAATATAAGAATAATTATAATAATCATCATAAAACTAATAGTAAAGCTAAATATAAAGCCAATAAAAATATCAAAATCCATAACAGGGGATTGAACCCTAATTACAAGGCTTTTGTGGTGCTTTTGATATTACGGTAGGGTCACAAGCTAACATCTATAACATCTATGTTTCCCAATACACTTTATAAGTTACAGGTTCAAATAAGAAGTATGGTTTAGATAAGAAGAATAAGAAGAAATTTCAGGTATTGCATCTTGATCAAATAAAAAAACAATAGAAGTATTTTAGTCTTATTCATCTTTGTTGACTTTTTACCCACATCCCTTATTTTTTTAAACATTCATAACTTTCACATACAACATTATTTATTAAAAAAATCACACCATAAAAACGAGCATTTTTTATCTTTAAAACGCGTATAGTGTTACTATATAAAAAAATTAAAACAAAAATTACTTTTTGGATTTTTGACACAATGTTCAGATCATTGTGTCTTTGTGTCAAAATTTTCAGATCATTGTGTCAAAAGTATAATATATATAGTGTTCCTATATATAAAATTATATATCTCGGTTTTTGACACCATATGACAAAATGAACTGAAAATTTTGACACAATATGGCACAATGATCTGAACATTTTTCAAACAATGTGACACAATGATCTGAACATTTGAAAGATTATTTTTTTTATTTTATATATAACAACATTGTACGCGTTTTAAAGATAAAAAACACTTGTTTTTATGGTGTAACTTTTATAAATAATGTCGTATCTAAGAGTTATGAAGGTTTAAAAAATTGGGGAAATTTGATACAAAGTCAAAAATGTCCTTCCATTTTTTGTTTTATTTAGTTTTTCTCTCTAATTTTACATAGGAAAAGTTTGAGTCGTAGATCTTCATTTAATTGAAGATCTAATGGCTTTAATTCTTTCTTATCATTTTTATCCAAACTAAACTTCTCATAATAAGCTCACCTTTTGTTTACGGGAGAGTTTCAAATGAGAAGTTTAGTTTGGGTATGAAGGATAAGAAGGAATTTCAGCAATTGGATCATGCTCTAATAAAAAAAGAGGGGTATTTTAGTTTTAGCTATCTTTGTTTTTTACATACTTCCCGCATATTTTTAAAACATTAATAACTTTCTCATACGACATTATTTTTTTTATTTAAATTACACCATAAAAACGAGCATTTTTTAATCTTTGAAACGCGTATAGTTTTGTTGTATAAAAAAAATTACTCTTTCGATTTTGACACAATGTTCAGATCATTGTGTCAAAAGTATATATAGTGTTGCTATATATAAAATTAGATACTTTTTCGTTTTTGACACCATATGACACAATGATCTGAACATTTTGACACAATATGATACAATGATCTAACATTTTTGACACAATATGACACAATGATCTAAATATTTTGACACAATGACACAATGATCTAAATATTTGAAATAGTAATTTTTATTTTATTTTATATATAATAACACTATACGCGTTTTAAAGATAAAAAACTCTCAATTTTTTGGTTGTAATTTAAAAAAAATAATAATGTCGTATCTAAGAGTTATGAAAGTTTTAAAAATAGAGGGAATTTGATAAAAAGTCAAAAATACTCTTCCATCTTTTGTTTTTTTTTTAGTTTTTCTTTCTAATTCTACACAGGGAGATGTTGGGTCATAGATCTTCTTTTAATTGAAGATCTAATGGCTATGATTCCTTGTTATCATTTTTATCCAAACTAAAATTCTCACAATAACTTCACCCATTTGTTTACATGCAACAAGAATGAAAAGATTAACTCTACTAATTATGAATTATAAATATAGCTATTATTGCCGATCCCAAGCCAGAAGAAAAAGATTTAAAACATAATTATTAAAAATACTGAAAGACCCAAAATATATGTTAGTTCGGAACCCTCAAATAGTTTGAGCCGCCCCTGATACGACTGGTATTTTATATAAAATGTAAACCAAACTGTTTGATGTATCGCTGTTTATAAAAACAATTCAACCAAGAGTAGTAAAACAAATCAACTAAGAGTAAAACATTAATGTATGACAGTTTTTTTTTTTTTTTTTGGAACGACATCGATCAGGCCACTTTGGTCTCACGTGTAAACCTACCCTTGCAGGGCTATGTCCATTGACGATTACTCGGACCTCCGTGAGAACCAAGACACCCTCTCCTGAAGCTTTCTCCTGACGGAAAACCCCCTCCTGGGACCACATGAGGTAAAACTGACTCCTCTTGGATTAGAACCCGGGTCATATAGTGGTTAGAGCCCAAAGAGCCAAGAGGTTAACCAGTAGGACAAGTCCTAGTATTTTAATGCATGCAAGTAGATGCATAGAGAGAGTATATTTAGAATTGTGTATTCTTTGTTAAAAAAAAATACATATAGAGAAACAATTGATGATATATGATGATGGGTGCACATACATACATAGATGGGCATGGCCATGGGAAGCAAATCTTTTTGAGGGAATCAAACAGGGTGGCCATCCCCACCTGCCTCAGATATGGTAAGCGAACATGATTTCACAACTTACATCACCTGTATATCTTCTCACGATTTTTGTGGCCCCCTCCACTTCAATCACTAATCTTCTCCTTTTCTTTTCTATTATATGCCAAAATCTCAATTTAAGGCTCATTAATTAGCTTCACAACTAAATTATTGAGTTTAAAAAAATATATATATTTAACTTTTGATATTATCCTATATTAAAAAAATATATAAAATTATTAGAATTTATCAAAGTAAGTAAGATGATAAGAAATAAAAATGTACATTGTACATGAGACCTAAATTAACTTGATAAATTCTGCATGTTTAGACTTTTAATTAGTAACCAAATGCTCTTAAAACTTTTTTCTAAGAAAGTGCCTAACTTTATTCTACATTTTATTTTATTTATTAATCTTTAAAATGAGATGTTAGTTTTGTAAAGTTATTTCATTTTTTAATATTCTACATAAACATTGTTTTATCAAAAAAAAAACATAGAAAACACACATTATATAACATGGTGTAATTTGATGTAATTTAGTATGAGATTTAGAAATAAAAGTAGATTATATTTATCATTTAAAAGAAAAAAACTTGGACCCTGCTGTTAATTAGCTAATAAATCATACTGATCTAATACTCTACATATTAGAATTGGTTGACTTTAAAAAAAAATTAAGCGGCAAACTATACTAATTTTGATCTTTCTCCAAATATTATAATTAACTTATCGTGTTAAGATTTAAACATTAGACCTCCAACTTATTTAGCTATTTTAATGAAAAGTTTAACTTGACTAAAAGGTAAAGAAGAACAACCATCTTGAGTGATTTAGCCCAAATGAAACCTTTTTCAAAATGTTTATTTATTTTTTATTGTTTTGGTAAATTTGTTTTGAATGCATAACACCTCTCTTTTAATTTTATTGTTATATTTATGCATTTATTTAGAATAAGACGACTTGAATCCTTAACACTTGAGAAGTGATATCACTACATAACACCCTCATACTCTACAATCCTTTGATATTATTTTGATAATCTATGATGAAATTAAAATGATATGTAAATTGAATGTTATTTGATTAATTCAATTGATCATTTAACAAAATACAATAATTTGAAATATGAATGAATAGTTAGATGGAACCAAACTCTCAAAAGATTCTGTGATTAGAATATAACCATCCAAGATTTTGGTTGTATTCTTTATTTGATTTTATTTAATTTAAAATTTCCCATATGCACCCTTACAAACTTTGCCCCTTGCTTGCCTTATAATCCAAAAATATTAAGAGGTGGGAAGATCTTTGGATGAAATCTGGTCAGATCTTGCTTTGTGGGATGTGGATTTTGGTGCCTCTTTCCTTCACATAAAAACTTCATCTTTTTTCCATTTCCATCATCAAAAAACCAAACCCACCAAAAAACATCCATCTTTTTTGGAAAATTTCTTCATCCTGTCTGAAATCTTGAATCTTGTTCATATGGGTGTTGCAACAGATTCACAGTTTCATGTTCTTGCTGTTGATGACAGCATCATTGACAGAAAACTTATTGAAAGATTGCTCAAAACCTCATCTTTTCAAGGTAATTCTTGCCCTTTTTATTCGGTTTTTATTTGAGTTGCAAATGATTGTGAGTTTGTGACTCAAAATGCTGATATGATTTTACAGTTACAACTGTTGATTCTGGAAGTAAAGCCTTAGAATTTCTGGGATTACATGAAGATGATGAGATTAACTCAAATCAACCCTCTGTTTCACCAAATATTACCCAGGTTTGAATTTTGGATGAAACTGAATTTCATACATATCTGGATATCATTTTGAATCATTGTTGAATTATTTGCCAACTGTTTTGCAGGAAGTTGAAGTAAATCTGATAATTACAGACTATTGTATGCCTGGAATGACAGGCTATGATTTGCTCAAGAAAGTTAAGGTATGGTTCTTTTCTGTCAGTTTATGATTTGATTGAGGTTAGGTATTAGGATTTAAATTGAAAACTATAGAATAAATTAAGAAAAATACATTTTAAGAAAATTAATGTTAAAAAACATTACATATATGAATATATGATATGATATAACCTCCTGCCTATAGATGCCTAGATGCTAGAAGCTAAATCCACAAGAAGTCTATTAGATTCATATATCCTAAGTAGAACCATCATCTGATTTATTTAAGATATATATGAAAGTCAAATTTAATTTTAGAATAATATGTGCTAATTCATATACATGCACAAAACCAAGTCAATGGTTGATTCTAACAGGTTTATGATTGTGATTTTATATTTAAAAATATTTAAAAACTAGGCTTTTGATGAACGAACTCGAATTTGATACACCTTAGCTCGTGTGTAACGAAAACCCTCCATTCGCGCTAGCATATTTCCTTTTCTTTATGTAGTGAACAAATTGTTTAAAAAAAAAATTTATAATATCATATAAGTATTTATAAATCAGAGCATGTTAATATGTAAACAACCAAAAACATACACGTGATCACATGTATTGATGCGTTATACATGGACAATTTTATTAAAATTCCACTTTGCTACACACAAAGACATGTCGTGCACAAAACTGCAAACATTTTGTCATAATTCTTGTTTTTAAATACAATCATAATCATAACCTATGTTGAGTCCTTTTCATAAGCTTCCCTTTAAGATTATTAGATATTGTTTTTTACTTGCTTTATTTTACACCACTCTAGAAGCCCTTTGGTAAATATGTACATATATATATATATTTTTTTTTTGTATATGCATTTTTTTAGACAACAAAATCACAAACATATTTGCAATTTGGAGAATTTTGAACCTCTAATTTTTTTTTTTATAAAAACCATTACTTTACTATCAAACTATCTTCTTTAGGAATTAAAAAAATAGTAGGAATGGGATTAGAACCCTAGACCTTACCTTTGCCACCACCAAGTACAAAACGAATATGCTAGTTGAACAATCTTTAATAAGGTGTCCGTCCCTTAATTGAGGGTTCAAGTCCAACAGTAAACAAGTGGTGTGTGATTTTGTCGTTAAAAAGATAAGAGATCAATATGCACATAATTGAGTACAAAAGTATATTGGAACTAAGCTATAGGTATAGAATCTTGAACTATTGATTGACTTGTGTATTTAAAATTTTTACTGATCTTTTTTTTATTTTTATTTTATAGAAATCTTCATTCTTAAAGAACATACCAGTCGTCATTATGTCATCAGAGAATGTTCCTTCAAGGATTAGCAGGTAAAAAACTTTAATATTTATACTTTTCTTTCTTTCATTTTGAACTCAAATTTAATACTTTTTGCTAACATAATATCATTTTTGACCTATGATAGATGCTTAGAAGAAGGGGCAGAAGAATTTTTCTTAAAACCAGTCAGATTATCAGATGTAAGTAAATTGAAACCTCATATGATGAGAAGCAAAATCAAAGAAACTCATCATCATCAACAACTTCAAGAAAATAATCAAGAACATCATAAACAAGATCAAGAACCTATAGAACATAACTTGTTAGAAAGCCCAGAAGTTGAATCACAACAATCTAATGGAAGCAAGAGAAAATCCATGGAAGAAGAGACTCTTACAAGACAAAACAAAACACAAATTCAATGGTGGCCATATTGTAGATTTGACTAATTGCCAAATAGTCCTTTCAATTTTGACTTTTTTTTTTCCTTTCTTTTTGATGGTTAAATTGCTTTTCCTCTGACCAACTACTTTTCTTCTTTTACTTTTGTGTTACAAAAGGTAAATGTAAAAAGACAACCTTATGAGACAGTTTTTACTTGAACATAGAGTGTGTAACATCAATTGAAGTCAACTTTCCCTAAAGTCAAAGTCAACTTTTTTTTTTTTTTTTTTACTTTTCTTTATACATTCATGCATTGAATTACAATGGATGAAGACAAGTAAGGAGCGAAATAGAGACTTGTAAGTTGTATGTCTATGAGGAGAAAATGAGATGTTGAATTCAATTCCTTTTGGGACTTTGACCTCTTTTGACAATTGACTTTGACTTTAACATAGCGGTTCATTTTCAATTTTCATCTTCGGTTTATGTTGGATTTAGGCGTGATTGATCAACGATCAGAATTTCAATCTTCAACAATAATACACATTTCAATCTTTTTAAGAAACATATGATGGACAAAGTCACAAAGGTTTATTGAAAAGTTGTCTTATTATGATAACTAGGTTAGTAACCCGTGTATTACACGGGTTGAATAAATATTTATAATAATGAGATAAGTATAATAAAATAAAAATTGATATGAGATTTAAAAATTATGAATATGGATGATATAATTGTTAGATCATATCAAATAGTTATTTTATATTAGTTAAGTTAAAAGTACATTTATAGTAAATTAGAGTATTTCGTATATCACGGTTGGAAAATAAATTGCTTAATGATTTACTTTAAAGTGGTGTTGAGAATTACAATAATAAAGAGTTATTATTATTTAGGATTACTTGAATTCAGAGAATGTTAAAAGATAATTAGAAAATGTTGAAGATGATAACTGAACTCTTTAAAATTACTTTTCAGAATATAAAATATAAAAAAGTGTTTGACATTTTAATATTTTAATTGAATAAATCAATCACCCTAATATATAATATTTAAATCAATAAATATTAGTAACTATTGTTACAAATTAAAATTTTGAATGTTACATCTCTTAAAATTAGAAAATTCAAACAATTTATATAAATATGGTAAGTTAGTTAATAAATAATTTATGTAAATATATAAGTACTAAATATTGATACAAATTCATAACTAATTTTAGTTAAATGTAATGTCAAATTTTAGATTTAGAAAGTTGAAATATTAAATTTGGAAATTTTGAATTCTTAAATGAAAAAAAATTTGAAATTAAGTGTGGTGTTGACAAGTGTATTGTTGAGGTGGAGGATGATGTGGACACCCTAGTAAAGTGACATGTGGACACTTTTTTATTGCTTTATTAGAATGAAAGACTAGTCAAACTGGCTGAGTTCTAAACTTGTAAACCTAATAATCTAAATGGGCCCGGTTTTGAGTCCATGATCCAAATCCGCAATCAAATCATCCACATCTTCAATCCTAACCGATATACGTATTAAATCTTCGGTTAAACCCCTTGCCTTACGGATCTCTGCTGCTATGACCGCATGTGACACAAAGCTCGGCAATGATATGAGTGATTTTACGGTCCCTGCCATAACACACTTGCGTTAGCAAACCCGTGTTTAAATGTTAAGTTAGCTTGGTGATAAAGGGGGTTGGTCAGGCGAGTTGGGTAATGGGTCAACATTTTTTTTGTTCATACTTATTTTTTTATTTTTTTTTAAATAATGAACGTAATAACTAAGATTAGCAATCATTTGTAGACATTGTGAGAAACTTTTGACCGGGTTGAGAAATTTAACCCGTTTCATTTTAGTCAAGTTTAATCATTTTTGGTAATGACGACACATGTCAAAAGTTGTCCAAGATGTTCTTTTAATACATAGATTAGAACTCCCTAAATGTTTTATCAAAATATAGACTATATATTAACTATAATCATTCTTTAGTGATCAAAAATTCAAAATGGGAAAATGTGTAAATAAAAGTTTTCAGCTTGATCCGAACCCATTTTGACACATTACACAACCCGTTTGGTTAACCAAGTATTTTTATCCATAAGATCTTAAAAGGGGAATAAAGTTTAACCGAAACTAATGGTTATGCAAAAGTACTTGGTATTTTCTACTACGTACTTCGACAGAGCCAAAGACCCGGTCTCAAAACTCAAAACTGATCCTGCACCCTTTGCCTGCAAAAGGAAAATGATTTTATTGCTAATTAATATTCTGTTATTTATTTTATTTAAACAATTATATTATTGATGTTGTTTAAAGGACATGATTACCTGAGAGTAGTGTAAAGTGTGTCCTTGATGGTTAGGAAGACCCATACTTGACCTTTTTCACCATGGGATGAGAAGCTAGAAATTCTGCTATCTATTGTGCGAAGTGTGTCCTCGATCTGGTCGTTGGTCATTTTGAGTTGGTGCAAATCTCCGAGATTACGACTATCTTCGGTGAAAGAGGTGCTTCAGGTGCATAAGGATTGGCCGACATCTAGAGGGTTTAAAAATATGATGCATGGGATCTTTCTCACGTCACTTTGGTGTATCTGGAAGTCGAGAAACAATCAGGTATTTATACGAAGAAGATCTACAGCTATGGACGTGTTGGGTGATATAAAGTCATTTTCCTTTCTTTTGTTGGTCAACCACGACAACCTTAATAATCACATTGGGTGGGAGAAATGATGTAAAATTTCTTTATCAAATGACTTGTAGTTGTTTTTTCTACCTCCTTGCTAGTTTGTTTTGTTTAATGAATGAATGTTAAAAAAAAGCTAAAAAAATTTTAAATATAAATTTTTTTAAATGTGTGTTTACCGGTGGGGTTTAACTTAAGGGGTCCAAGTGATATTGACAAGAAACTGAAGGGCCTACTGTATAATTGTACCCAAATTGAAAGTTTCAAATTAAAATCAGTCTTTTTCTTCCCGTCAACTCGATCAACGCGCAGACGGAAGATTGGAAAGAAGCTATTCGTGAAAGATCTCCAGAGATCCAGATTCAGGTGCAAATGGTGAGAGTTCCTGATTTCATATTCAATCGCATCTCAATTCTGTTTACTGTTGCCGTATATCTTAAACTTTGATTGTTTTATGCGATTTTATGAAATAAAAAACTAACTGTTTGTTCGATCGTATTTTGTTTGTAACTCTGATCAAGTTTCTCCTAATATATAGCTTCTGTTCTCTCAATAATTGAATAATCTGAGGTTATGATAGATGAATAGATGGTTGTATCGGTGTTTGATGCTGTTTTGGCGAACTAGGGTAGTGAAATTGGGGATTTAGGGTTTGTTGGATAACAGGTAGAAGTGAAATTGATGTGGTTATGAGTTTAATCACTTTGAAAATATTGATTCTCGAGGATTTTGTTTGAATCTGGAATCGAATGTTTTTGGTGCTTATTCTGGCTTTGAAATTGGGGTTTTCAGGGGGTTTATGGAGAAAAATCGAGGAGAGATGTGCCCAGAGGACGTCATCATGGGTTAACTCAGCAGAAAAGGCAAGAGATCAAAGAAGCATTTGAGCTATTTGATACTGATGGATCTGGTATGTTGTTAGTCTGTGATTATAATGCTAGTATTTGAGTGGAATTTATTTGATTTCAGTGGTTTAATCTGTTTAAAATGTAGGCACCATTGATGCCAAGGAGTTGAATGTTGCAATGAGGTATGAGTTTAATCTACTGTACATTTACAGGTGGAATATGGACAGGGTAGGTTGCTTAATGGGTCAAAACGGATAATTGTTGGTACGGGTTGAAGCCAGTCAGGTTCAGCCCGAAACATTTATTGTCCAAAATTTTATGGTTTTATTGACCTTTTTTTTGAAGTAGTTATCTTGTTTTAGAAATAATTTATTTTTCTGGTTAAAAGATTTAGGAAGATGTTATGCATTTAAAATTGGGCGACTTTTAACCTGTTTGATCCGTTTGGTTTAAGCTAATTCTTTTTGTTTACCTGTTTTGACATGTTATTGATAAAATATAACCCAATCAACCGTTTATTACCTAAAAGGGTATTGTAATTGCCACCTCTACACACAATAATCTTATGTATGGGATAATGCATTATGCATGTTATAATATTTTAACTGATTTTGTTTCAGGGCCCTTGGTTTTGAAATGACAGAGGAGGTAACGTCTAAACTCCGTTGATTTTCCAACCTGTTTGATCCGTTTGCCCATTGACTAATAATTTCAATCTTCGAATAAAACTTTTTACAAAACATTTAACTTTGTATAACTTCCAACTCGTTTTTAGCCGCTCCTTTTCTAGCTAAACTTTCTTATACTCATTTGACCCGTTTGTGATTAAAAGTAACCCAAATTGGGCCATATATAAGTTAATCCCATATTTAAGTTAATGGGTTGAAATTGCCTCATCCACCCTAAATCTCTGTCCTGTGAAACTTATTGAATATTGTTCTTATTTCATTCTTTTTTCAGCAAATTAATCAAATGATAGCAGATGTAGACAAAGATGGCAGTGGTGCAATTGATTTTGATGAGTTTGTATACATGATGACTGCCAAAATTGGTGAAAGGGACAGCAAACAAGAACTTACAAAAGCATTCCAAATCATTGACCAAGATAAAAATGTAACCTTTTATATTATCACCTGTGTAATTTTAAAAAAAAAAAATTAGAGACTAATGTTTCTGTGATGAATGCAGGGGAAGATATCAGTTTCCGATATTAAAAACATTGCTAAGGAATTGGGCGAACATTTTACTGATGCAGAGATCAATGAGATGGTAGAGGAAGCAGATCGTGACCGTGAGTTTGTTTGGTTTTCGTTTAACTTTTTTTTTCATAGAAAACTGAAATTTAGGTTTTTTTTTGTGAATTATAATTTTAATTTATGGTTTTTGAATCTATAAATATGTTCAATCTTTTTATTTTTGCAAATGATAGATTGGTGCTGCTATGCATGTCATATTTATGTAACGTTTGATGTATTTGTAATGTTTAGGTGATGGAGAAGTGAGTGCAGATGAGTTCATGAGGATGATGAAGAGAACGTCATATGGATATTAAGGCATCGTTTTGATCATACGGTATGTAAAATCTATTAATATACTGTTGGTAAATGTCAGATTGGTATTTTTCTACCATCTTATTTGACTGTTATCATGGCTTTGAAATCCGTTCACCCCTTTCGTTTTCGCATCGGTTAAGAAATGGATCATTGATTGTGAGAGTCGCGTGCTTGCTCCATTATGTCCACATTGTTTTTTGTGATCTGTGTTTGGATTACGCTCGGATCATTAAGACATTCGATTGATTTAGAGTCTGTCAGTTCAATGGTTTCGGGTAAATGGTGGGTTTTTTTTTACGACAAACACACCACTAAATTCTACTTACCACTTGGATGAGGATAAACACTAGGTACCAATACCATTGACTAAATGTCCTTTAGTGGGTAAATGGTAGGTAATATTACTTTTAAGAAAAGTCCGTAGGATATGAGTTGGGGTTTTGAATTCTTGTCAGTCGAGTACAAAGTGGTTTTTTTGCCCAATTTGGTTTGGGTCAAAACAGGTTTGGATGGAGTCAACAAAAGTTAAAATTGGTTTTTCTTAATGCTGGTTCAAGATTGAACCCGTTTTTATGGCAAAAATAGTCAGGTTAATACCTGTTTGTTCATCTCTTAACCTAGGCTGTGTTTGGCGCGCCATAAGCTAGCTTATCAGCTAGCTTATAAGCTAGCTTTTTGACGTTACCAAACGGGGCTTTTTTAATAAGCTAGCTTTTTTTAAAAGCCCCGTTTGGTAACGTCAAAAAGCTAGCTTATAAGCTAGCTTTTGAAAAGCTAGTTGGAGTAGCTATTCAACTAGCTTTTCAACTAGCTTTTATAATATTTCCAATTTTACCCTTCCCTAACTTATAAATAAATATCTTTATTTACATTTATGACATGTACTTTTATGTCATTTTATTTTTTTAAGCTAGTTTATCAGCTAGTTTTTACCAAACGTTAATTTTTATCAGCTAGCTTATAATTTATCAGCTCAGCTTATCAGCTAACAGCTAGCTTTTAAGTTAGTGCGCCAAACACAGCCCTAGTTTTATACCGGTTAGGTTTGGGTTAAGGGATGAGGTATACCCATGTGGGTTTCGGTTTTTTTTTTCAACCTTTTTGATTTAAAATTGAAAACATAGCATTTTTTTAATAAAAAAACCATTTCATAAAATAACATAGAAAAACATTACATAAAAATAAGAGTTAAATACGATTTGCGTCCGTGAGGTTTGTCGATTTTAACCCTTTGAGTTCATTTTTCAAATTATTAACAAATCCAGGTTCATGGTTACTTTTCTTAACAAATATATTCTGAGGTTTGCATTTCATTGCCAATTGAGTCCATAGGACTAACAGAGTTAGATTTTTTCTGTTAAGTGCAAAGGGTATTTCAGTCAATATACACATCAGGGACTAGTTATGTAAATTTGTAAAGATATTAAATATGAAGGACCAATTTGTAATTTACTTAAAATAAATAAAGAATTTAAAATGTAAAAAGAAACACAGATCACCACTTTTGTATCTCAAACGACAAATCAGTAGGTTGGTCGCCATCTTCGCCGAGGCTAGCCGACCGGACCCCAATTATCTCCGTCGGTTGGCTATTTAGCCAAGTGCATCGCCACCAGCCTCTCCTCGCGTCACATCACCGCCACCAGCTGTCCCTTTCTTATCACCGACTCCTGATGCGCCGCACCTCCCGTCGGAGCTCCATCTCCTTCCCTCCCTACAGATCTGGTAAGTACAATCCACTTCCTAGATCAGTTGATTCGACGACTACTTGCTATCAATTCTGAATCTCAAATCCTACATCATCTTTGTATCTCAAATCTTAGAATTTGGAAGCACGTATTGAGTGACCGATGAAAACGGGAGGCTATGAGATTGGTTACTGAACATCAATATGTAACTTGGGGATGCTTTTGAAATTTATTAGGCTAGGAGGTCACTATGTTTTTTATTATCGGAAAAGATTGGTCGAAGACCGGCTGGAGGTCGTCAGAATCAAGTGGTGGTGACCGATCGGAAGTAAGTGTTGGGTGTTCGGTGATGACGCAGTGGTGACCAGTGAGAGAGGGGTGGAGGAACGCCGACGATTGGGGGATTGTGGGGGAGGACGACGATGTTAGAAACGAAGCGGCGGAGGGGGGTATCGTTGATTGGATGGTGTGGGAGGGATGATATATCTGTTCATCTGCTGATATCCAGTAATTTCCGCTCAAACAAAATAATTAATTTTATATTTACATAAATAGTCCTTTATAGATTAGGGTTTCTAACTTATTTATAAAATATTATATAACTAGTCCCTATTTAGGCTGTGTTTGGCGCGCCATAAGCTAGTTTATAAGCTAGCTTATAAGCTAGCTTATAAGCTAGCTTTTTGACGTTACCAAACGGGGTTTTTTTTAATAAGCTGGCTTTTTTTAAAGCCCCGTTTGGTAACGTCAAAAAGCTAGCTTATAAGCTAGCTTTTGAAAAGCTAGTTGGAGTAGCGTTTCAACTAGCTTTTTATAATATTTCCAGTTTTACCTTTCCCTAACTTATAAATAAATATCTTTATTTACATTTATGACATGTACTTTTATGTCAGTTTATATTTTTAAGCTAGTTTATCAGCTAGTTTTTACCAAACGTTATTTTTTATCAGCTAGCTTATAATTTATCAGCTAGCAGCTAGCTTATCAGCTGACAAAAGCTAGCTGCTAGCTTGTCAGCTAGCTTATCAGCTAACAGCTAGCTTATCAGCTAGCAGCTAGCTTTTCGGCTAGTGCGCCAAACACAGCCTTAGTAAAATGACATAAATACCCTTAGAGTTAACAGAGAAATTTAACCCTGTTAGTCCTAGGGACTCAATTGACAACAAAAATGAAACCTCAGTCTATATTTGTTAACAATTTGAAAAATGGACTCAAAGGGTTAAAATCGACAAATCTCAGGGACGCAAATCGTATTTAACAAACAAACTAAATATTATATTTTTTTCTTCCGAAAAGTTTCGAAAAGTTTCTCCAACTCAACAAACTCGTGTTCCGCTTCGTTAAGATGGCCAGCTCGTAATATGTGTAAGCGGACATCTTCCCGATGTTCTCTATGCTTCTTGATGTTGATCTTTTCTTGTTGGAGTTCGTTGAATTGTTTTTAATTTTCATCACCAATTCCCGTCCCATGTTGTTTTGAGCTTCCCTTGTCGCGACTTTATCTTTTGCCTTTCTACATCCTATGGGCCGAGGTAACTCCTCGGGTGGTGCTTTGTCGTGAAGGTCCACTTGCCAACTGCCGGTGGATATCGACCCTAATGGACTATCCATCTCGGCCGACAATCGTTTCTTGGACGACCCGTCACCCACCTCCATAATCGTTTGCCATTTTGGGGAACCTTTTAAAATTTCCCAAGTCTTGATGGAAGGTAGGTTACCACTATGATCATCTTGATACCTACTAGTAGTGAGCCGCAAGTCGTCGGTGTCACTTGCACCACTTCGTCGGGTTCCTTCGATGCACGCATAAATTCGATTGAATTTAAAAACTTTTTTATGTCACTCAATTTCAAACTTAGTTGATCATAAGTTCGATACCATATGCTTGGCTTGTACCACAAAGCTATATATGAGTACATATACATAACTGATTTGCCAAAAGTAGCAATATGTCTTAACGGCTTCGCTTGACAAAAACATTTTCGGAGCTGTAGCTCGAACTCCAATAAGCGTCAAACCACTAGGTTATAAATAAGTATCTTTAAATATATTAAAAAAACATTAAAGAATGAGATTATGCGATGTAAGGCTTGACTTGTTTTTTTACTCGAATCCTAGCGATTGATTATGAGGAAATGTATTCCCATGTAATGGATGCGATAATTTTTAAATGTTTAATCGGCCTATTAATCTCAGTTAGACTTGAGATTGAACATATGGATGTCATCATTGTATATATTGTACGGGACACCTAAAAATAACATCCACAAATCTCTAAATGGTTAGAAATGTTTGAAGTATTAAAATAGTACCCTTGGGATATATTTTATAAATCTCAGGAGATCATTACTTGTCTCAAGAAAGGTGGTCGTATATGCTACAATCAATTCAGTTAATATCTTGAAAAACGAGGTATAAGTAGATAAATCAGTCATGTCTATTTATCAAAATTTGCAATCTTAAAGTTCGTTATAATCGCAATTTACAGTGATGATTTGAACATCATCAATAGACTTTATCTAACTTTTGGAGAGGATTTTGAAAGAATTAAACATAAGTTGATTATTCCTCAACCTGTAGTTTGAGTATATGTGGAACTATATTTGTTCATCAATCAACATACATCCAGAAGATGTTAGCACTTTACAATATCAACAAGCTTTATATGCTAAGAACTCTTATAGTTCTCTGATCGCTAGATATACAAAAGGATCATTACCGCCTCCAAGAAGATGGCGGAAATTACTTGGTCTAGAAGTACCATACTTAAGCGTGATTAGACCACTAATATATCTCATAAATACCACGATACATGATATTACACCCTAATTATATATGCTAGCAGGAATGTAGCTCTAATCCAGTACGTTGCACTCTTTTCCCTTCACTAGATTTTGTCCCATTGGGTTTTCTTAGTAAAGTTTTTAACGAGACAACATAATTGATCCAATAACATCAGTTTATCTTATAGTTACTGAGTACGGTAACATCAACCTAAAGTGTGTTTTTGAATTATGTAAAATGAATAGTAGTGTATCTCAAGGGGAGAAAATATTAGTTGCAATATATATTTTTCATTTACAATGGTTTTTTATTTGTCCCATAGGGTTTTTCCAAGAAATGTTTGATAATGTATCGTCAACAAGCGTATTAAAGTTTAAGTTTGCATTTTTGTGCGACTTAAGACTTGGCGATCAACAGAGTAGCAACACACGCATGGCAAGGTCGAAGATTCAACATATTCAAGAAGAATGTAAAATAAGTCGATAAAAAAAAGTCCAACTATACTATATGAAGACTGTGCAACATGCTTTGTTCAAACCATTGAAGACTACGTCAAAGATCAAGTCAAGCAATTCCACACAAGATTACACTTCGCAAGCTAAAATATATATAAGTAAATTGAGGGGGAGCATTATACACGCTGTAATCTTTTTCCTTAGGCTATGGTTTTGTCCCACTTGGTTTTCATAGCACGATTTTTAATGAGACAACATAATTGATCATGTATTTTTTTTTTTTTTTTTTTTAGCTGAAATTAGTTGAAGATTTTCATTAAAGCACCACAAATTACAAAGAGGTGGCGGGTAAGCGGGCAACAAGCTGCGCCGCTAGACCCTTTTGGATAGCAAACCCAATTCTACTAAACACAAAGTTATGAGCCTTAGGGGATGTCGAATTGCTGTGCACGACCCGCTGAACCCGTCGTAGGAAATCAACTGCCTCCGGCGCAAGGAACCCAAAAGTATCAAAGGCAAAGGGGATAAACACGTGTTGATTTTCGAGACAAGCGCTCTCGTGTTTAGCGACTTTGCCCGCCTCGGCCTTCTGCGCAGCCTGCCCCGCGACGAACCCGCTGTCCCTAAGCCCAACGAGAGGAGACACACCGGTAAGATCAACACAGGCGTGTTGATCATGTATTATCTTGTGAATATCAGTATTTATGAACATACCTAACATTGTCGAGTAGTACAATGTTGATAGTGAATAAGATCACCTCCTTCACTCTATTTTCTCTATGTTTTATATCAACATTCAATCATTCTTATTTGTCTATAACATTTAGTATTAGTTTTTAACAATAATTAATAAATTATATGAATTACAAATTTTGCACGTTTTGTCCTTTGCTTTCACTAATAACACTGGATATCCTTTACATTGCATAAAGTTTCACTTAGTGTTCTTTGGTTTAACAAACCTTACACCGGGTGTCCTTTATATTGTATAAAAGTTATACTAAGCCTTTGGCCTAACGAACAATATTTGGCCAAAAGACACCAAGTGAGACTTTGTGCAATATAAATGACATCCAGTGTTATTAGGGAAGGTAAAAGACAAAACTTGTAAAACATGCA
This sequence comes from Deinandra increscens subsp. villosa, assembly GCA_039602395.1. Taxonomy (NCBI): domain Eukaryota; kingdom Viridiplantae; phylum Streptophyta; class Magnoliopsida; order Asterales; family Asteraceae; genus Deinandra; species Deinandra increscens. Next base: position 888,985 of record JBCNJP010000024.1, on the reverse strand, counting down.
AACCTAAAGAAAAAATTTGTAATTCACTCTAATTATTTTTAAACAATTAATGCTACATAAAGTACCTTTTGGTCTAGTAACGGTTCCACGGTATTAGCAAGTCGTCCTCGCTGCTCAGTTGATCGTTATCGCTATTAAGCATTGAGAACCTATTACGCTAGGTTTGGTTTGTTGGGTGTTTTCGTGTATCTAGCTCTCTGGTTTTGTTGCCTTTGGGTGTTCCATCTTGGTTAGTTGGGTTCTTATTCTATTTTGGCTTTGTATCTGGATATTAGTACGCAATCTAGTGTTTTGTTTGGATTGGTTTTTGCACACACTTCATCTTGTACAAAAAATAAGTAACTTTTATCTCCTTGAATTGAGGTAAGTGTCATGTTCCGTCTATAATCCATATCAAGAGTCCAATGTTTTGGAAAGTTCCATGATATTTAGGAGGCATAATGAGTCACAAGAATTCTCTAGAAAACACTCGAAAATTCTGGTCCGATGAGGGCTTTAAAGAACGCTCTAGAACAACCCTAAAAGGCAAGGAAAGACCTAGATATTTTTAAGAAAAATGTATACATATGTAGAATAACTAGACCACCCCTTAAGTAGTATAAATAAGGGTGATGGACTTCATTTGTGATCACCCGAAATCACCTATAAGTATTGTCAGCAAACTTTTGAGGCACTCTTATACTATTCTCTGTGTAACAATATAAATTCTTTTCAATGTGTTATGAAAACTTGTAACATCCACTATAGTTGCTGAGAATCATTAGTAATTTAGGTCGAAGGCTTATCATAGAACAAGTCTAAAAGCTACACATGAGGTTAATAAGATTAACTCCGTGACATAAAGCTAGCCTCCATCACATCCTCTTCACATAAAGCAGAGCATATGCACAAAAGCATAACACAACTCATACTAACTAAGACAATTTTAACTACCATAAACTAATTTGTCAAAAAAATTCAAGGAAAGGGAGGTCATTTGGGGAATATCTATAAATGTAGAGAAATGTTATTTGCTTATTAGAAAGAAGTGATGTATTTCATGCTTAGATGATTAAAATATAAAACCAACATGACATAAACGAAGTGTAACATTAACACAGGGGCATGGAGTCATGGAGATTACATAACACACTGAATAAATGAGAAAGGGAACAAAACATTTTAATACAACAATGATTTTGTCACAAGTTATAGTCAACATTTATCTATCTATATATACGATTACAGTTATTTTATCACAAACTATAGTCGACAGTGACAATTTGTGTTACTGACATGATGTTTAGTTGTGGTTAATTAGGGAACTAATTAAATGTAATACAATATATCAAATATTGTATATATATGTACATACATGTTTAAAACATAACATAGTGTTGGTAACCAAAACAGATAAACTGATCTAGAAAATATTTAAATGAAAATTATACTTCTACACATAAGTAGAAGAAAGGCAAAAGCAACCCAAATTTCATAAACAGAACAAAAAATTAACAACAAAATATAACAAAGTCATTAATTGTTGATAAATGTATGACATAAAAATCAAAACTTTCTATATCTATGATGATGTAACATAATGATCATGAAAAATATTAACAGTTGACTATAATATCATGCAAAAAATTAACACCGAACTAAAATAAGTCTTTTAAGAATATCTGATCTGCTACGAGGCTTTAAATAATAGAACTATGAATGTTGTTGTTCAACATTGTAAAGAAAGTCACTAAACAGAATGAAACTAACCTTTGATGCAAGAAACCTGAGTGGAAGTATAGAACTCTGAATGCATACACTAACCTTCTTTTGATCCATAAACCCGCAAATGAGCTCTAATGGCGAGATAAAAATGAGGAAGTGTATGTCAAGTTGTCAACTTTTATTTTACTTGAATGACTATTAAGAAGCTTGGTTTTTATACAAACTTTTAGGTGTTAATGGGCATTCTCTTTGAGAAGCACAAAGGAGAAAGCTCATATGAGATTGCCTCCAAAAAAGTACCAAAATTTGTAATGTAAAGCTCTCAAATTACTAGTGATAGTTATATGTTGCCATGGAAACAAAAGCCAGAAGTGTAAAAAGTGACTTTAAAGCGGTTTTTAGCGTAATATTGTAGCTTCGCCAATTATCTACACAATCATAGCTACTCTCTTCAGATTTGCTGGCATCCATTTCATCAAGACACTTTGAAGGTAAATTTATTTTTCATAGTCTCACTGAATCTTCACAAAGTCCGTCCAGTATTACTTTTGCTTGATTAAAAACCTTAACTTCTAAAACTTAAAAAAGTTCCTGGACATTTAAAATAAAAAGTCATAAAAAAAATCAGAGGGCAATGTCACAACGACCTTCAGTGATATCGTATTTCACATACTAAGTGTTTATTCACCATAGCAAAAATGCTTTTGCTTGACCATGATACCAAATATTTTCTGTTTTAACACATTTACATAGACTGTGTGACCCGCTCATTCTCTGTTTTCTGCCAACGCCTAATGTTACATGTTCATTTTAGATGCATCCGAAAAACTCCTACTTGTCAAGAAGCTGGTTAAAATGCTACAAGAGACTGAAGAATTTGAGTGCCCTATTTGCATGTCCTCACCATTCAAGCTTAGTATAACATCATGTGCTCACATTTTATTTGACAAGTGCATGATGGAAACCTTACGACGCTCGATTTCTGAATGTTCGACTTCTCGATGCCCGCATGCCGTCGTCAACTAGAAAATGCTAATGTGTTCTCAATACCACAAGAATACTTTTCGCTTTTCGGACTCTATCAAATCGAATTGTTCACCGTCTTCAAAACTTGCTGCTCTTCTAAGACTTCTAGAAGAGTCTATGATAATAAGATTGTGCATGAAATCTGTGGTTTTTTCCGAGTTCGATCAGCTATTACGCTTACTTGAAAAGCTTCTAAAAGAAGCGGGGTTCAAGACTCTTTGAGTAGAAGGTACGATGAGTTCAAAGAGGAATGAAAATATGATTAAAGAGTTATGTGTTTACAGAGATGGCAAGCTGTCTGTTCTACTAGCAAACCTTTTATGCACATTCAGGGACTTGACGATGGCTTCTAATATATATATAATGGAACCATGGTCCGAAGCTGCTATTGAAGAAAAATTATAAATCATGTGCATTAGATCGCCCAAATAGCGTCAGTTGAAATAGTAAGACTGATCGCATCACACACTATAGATGAGAAAGTGTTGTTAATGAGAAAAACACAAGGAATTCTAGCAAAAAAATGTGACCGATTTAGACTGTCTACATGCATTCATAACATGTTGATTCCTTTTTGTATCAATTTATGCAAACAAGTAGATATTTTGTTACAAACTATATTCAATAGTGAGAGTTTGTGTTATTGACATGATGTTTAGTTGTGATAGTTTGTGTTATTAACATGATGTTTAATTGTGGTTAAAATAACAAACTAGTTAAATGAAATACAATATATATTATATATATAAAAAGTGGTTATAAAGAGAACATAATGTTGGTAACCAAAACAGTTTTTACTGATATGGAAAAAAGCTAAACGATAAGTATACTTTTACACATAAGTAGAAGAAATCTAAAAACAACACAAAGTTATTAAACAGAGCAGAAAATTAACATCATAATAAGCAAAGTCATTAATTGCAGATAAAAATAGGACATACAAATCAAAACTTTCTATATCTGTGATGATGTAACATAGTAATCAGGCAAAATATTAACAATAGACTATAAGATCATGCACAAAATTTAACACCAGGCTAAAAATAAGTCTTTTAAAAAAAAGTGATCTAAGAGGCTTTCAACAATAGAACTATGAATGTTGTTGTTCTAACACTGTAAAGAGAGTCAATAGACTATAAAAAAAACTAACCTTTGATGCAAGAAATGTGAGTAAAGTATAAAACTAACCCAAGAAATGTGAGTAAAGTATAAAACTAACCCATGGATCCGTGACTTTTCGCCCTTCAAACTTTTCGCTGAAGCTTCGCCAATGGAACCAAGTATAGAACTATAGATATAAAAAAGAAAGTAAACATCAAGGTGGTGTTTGTTTTTCTGAAAAATCTCTTCCTGTCCTCTTATGTCTACGTTGCGCAGAACACAAGCAGACATTTAGGTCTGCAGACTTTTGTTTTTCGAAGACGTTTCATTAAAAAAATGTCTGCGCGGGCTCTTCTTGGTGCAGATATGGTCTAACCACTTCTAACCTTCTTTTTAAATTGTTTTTCTTTAAAAAACATTTCCAAACTGTTTTTTTTAAACGTTTTTAAACAATTTTAAAAAAAATGTTTTCTAAGAAGTTTTTTTAAATAACTTAAAAAAAAATGTTTTAAACAGTTTCTAAAAACCTGTTTATACAAAATGTTTTTTTAAGTTTATTTAAAAAAAACATTTTAAACAGTTTTTTTAAATAGCTTTTTAAAAAAAACCTCTGTAAATAGTTTTTTTAAGTTTTTCTTAAAGCATTTTAAAATTAAAAAAAAACGGTTTTAAACAATTCTTTTAAAAAAATATATATTCTAAACAATTAAAAAAAACTTTTATATAATTTAAAAAATAAGTTTTTTAAACAGCTTTAAAAAAAACGTTTTTTAAACAGTTATTTAAAAAAACGTTTTTAAATAGTTTTTTTTAAAACGTTGTTTAAACAGTTTTTTTATAAAATATTTTTGTAATTTCATTTAAAAGAAAACTTTTTAAAAAAAATTATTGGTTAAAATATACAGAAATAAAATCAAAAGGTTTGAATGATAATATCTATAAGTTTAAAGAAACGGTTTATTTAAATTTCAGTTTATTTTAGCAGTCTGCAGCAGTTAAAAAACAAACAGTCTTGTTCTTACAGACTGCAAATGTTTAGTCCACATCTTTTTATACAGATATGGTTCACAGACTGCAGACATTTTATCTCTTAAAAAACAATCTGCACCCAATTAAGTGTTTAGTTTCACCCAAACCCATCAAAAGTGAAGTAATGGCCGGTAGCACCCATATCTTTTGATAACCTCTCGAAAGAAAAAAATAATGTTCATCTTAATACCAACTAAAAAAAATTCAACTTTACGTCACGAGGTATAATAATACTTATCATAAACTTATTTGTAACACATATTCAAAGAGTTTAATAATTGTCAAAGCATAGCCTATACACTTAACGTGACGCTCACCTTCTGGGCTCCGAGGAACGCCACTCGTATCGGAGTTATTCATAAGCACATGGCACGATAGAGATAACTAAAGCAGCGGAAATAAAAAACTTATTAATTACGTACAAAACCCAGAGTCTACAACCAAAGATAAGTACTATTATCTAGTAGTAGATAAACTTCCTCAACCGATATGATAAAGACTAAAAGGACCTACAAGCGATACCCGACAATCACGAGTTCAAAATCCTACACTTAGAAAATTTCTCAAAATCTGCCAAGTCTTCATGCGGATCATCTGCCACAACCCCAGGGAGACTGGACTGTCCGCATGGCAGTGTCAACTAGACAACATGGTCATGATTTTGCGATTTTTTTCTATTTTTTTATATATTGAGAATCGCCCTTCCGGAATTAGGATCCATGACTTTTCGTCCTCGCGACTTTTTCGGTCAAGTTTCGCTAATGTACCCATGTCAACACTACAAAAGCGGACCGTCAACCTTTTTTGACATGTTATTGATAAGAACCCAAATTAACTGATTATTACCTAAAAGGGTATTGTAATTGCCACCTCTATGTAAAGGAGTAATATTCTTGCAGTTATTAATTGATCTTGTTTCCTCTTTAGGCCTTGTATATTTTAGTCTATTGTTGTATTTAGAATAGGAATGTATTGTGTTTACTTTTTCCTTTGTATCTATATTCTTATTTATTCACAATAGAATGAAATCACTTTTCACCAATATCTCTTCTAGTTGGCATATGGTATCACAGCCCTAACTCCACTGAGCATCTTGATCCTGCCCTTCTCTCCCTCCTTGCCGGCAATCGGCCTCCTCCTGTTCTCTTTTTTCCGCCGCCCTAAACCACCCGCCAACCACCATGACTGCTTCAACCACCGTTCAAATCTCTGCTCCGACTCATTTTCCGATCCGCCTAACCGCCGGCAACTTTCCGCTTTGGCGCAAACAGATCCTATCCACCCTGATCGGTCTTGAATTGGAGCACCATCTCACCAAGCCGCCACCCTCAAAAACTCTCCCCGCTGACCCCACCAAATCGAACCCTGACTACCTTCCATGGTATCGTCAGGACCAGATTCTGATCAGTGCCATGTTAGGTAGTTGCGCTGACACGATTCAGCCCTTGGTTTCGTCCACCGAGACCGCGAAACAAGCCTGGGACATTCTCAACACTAGCTACGCTAGTGCTTCTCGTTCCCGTATTATATATCTCAAAACCCGCTTGGCCAAAAACCCCAAAGGTTCCCGCTCCGTCACTGAATACCTTCACGAGATGAAGGCAATAGCGGATGAACTTGCCTTAGCCAACAACCCCGTCCCTGATGAGGACCTTGCTATCCATATCCTCACTCAACTAGGAGATGATTTCAGTCACATTACTGCTGCCCTTAAGGTTCGCGACACTCCTCTCACATTTGCGGATCTCTTCGATAAGCTTATTGATCATGAGCGTAGCATCAAGGAGACTCCGGTTGTCCCTCCTATCACTACGGTTAACACAACTCAGCGTCGAACGGCCCGGATTTCTGCTCGACCGGTCCATGAGAACCGGTTTTCAAACCCACGGTTTAATGGTTCTTCATCAAACTCTAAGTCTGGGCCGCCAAACTTCCCGACTGCCACCGGTTCGCGTCCAAATCGCTCAGGAAAGTTTTGCAAATATTGCAACATACCCGGTCACGACACACAAGAGTGTCGCAAACTTGCAGGTTTTCTCGCCGCCAACAACATCACTTCTTCTATGGTTCCGGCGCCGCCGCCACAATCGGTAGTCAACACTACTGCTTCAGGCCTTTCTCCATCAACATGGATGTTTGATTCAGGGGCTTCCAACCATGTCACTTCCGACTCCGCCATGCTACACAACCTGTCAGAGTACGGTGGTCCTGATGAGATTATCCTCGGTAATGGTAAAACTCTTTCCATATCTCATATTGGTCATTCAAATATTTCTACACCCTCACGTCATCTTCACTTGCACAATGTCTATCACGTTCCTAATCTTCGTAATCATCTCATATCTGTTGCTAAATTGTGCAAAACTAACCAAGTATCTGTTGAATTTTTTCCTTCTTATGTCTTGGTTAAGGATATTCGAACGGGGGCGCCTCTTCTTCGGGGAGTCAACAACCATGACGTCTACTATGTTGCCTCACCTCATCCGTCTCAACAACTCAATTCCACAACGTCGTCTAGCTCAATAAACGCATGGCATCACAAACTTGGACATCCCAATATTAAAGTCTTCAAGACCCTTCTCAAGGCTTTAAATTTTAATAATTTGTCCAATTTTGACTTTCATTGTGATTCTTGTGCGATTAATAAAAGTCATAAACTTGTTTTTGGTTCCAATTCTTTTATTGCTACTAAACCATTGCAACTAGTATATTCTGATGTTTGGGGGCCCATATCCTCTTCTATTGATGGTTTTCAATATTATGTCATCTTTGTTGACTACTTTTCTAAATTCGTATGGTTGTATCCCATGAAACGCAAGTCGGATTTAAAAGAATTATTTCCTCAATTTCAACTTCTTGTGGAAAAATTTCTTCAAACACCTCTCATTGCCTTGTTCTCCGACAATGGTGGTGAGTATGTTGGCCTCTCCGCCTATCTTCGCTCCCATGGCATCTCGCACTTTACGACACCGCCCCATACGCCTGAACAAAACGGCGTGGCGGAACGACGACATCGACACATTGTTGAGACGGGTCTCTCTTTACTTCATCATTCACATCTTCCTGTTACCTTCTGGTCCTATGCTTTCCAAACCGCCGTCTATCTAATCAACCGTCTCCCTACACCCATTCTCGATTCCCAGTCTCCCTATCGGGTTCTATTTAGTCGGTGACCCCATGTACACCAAATTCAAATCCTTTGGTTGTCTCTGTTATCCGTGGTTGCGCCCTTATACCACTTCTAAACTTCAACTTCGTTCAACTAGATGCGTCTTTCTTGGTTACTCTTCTGATAAAGCTGCGTATAAATGCTATGACCCCGTCACTGGCAAGCTTTACCACTCGCATCATGTTCAATTTGTAGAAGACTCTTTCCCTTATGAGTCTCCTACCTCACCACCCTTACCCACCCCTACTGCCTTCCTTCCACCCCATCCTGTTGCCACTCCTCCAACCGAACACATCCCTAATCATCCCGAACCTGTCCCGGTTCCTTCCCCAACTCCTTCGCTCGCTACTCCCCCTCAACCCAACTTCGACGTTAACCCTCCCTCACCCACCACGTCCACTTCCCACTCTCCTGCCTCCATCTCGGCCTCCTCGGCCAGCACCTCACCATCCTCGGCCTCCTCGACTAGCACCCCACCATACTCCCCTTCCACCGTATCCACCCCTCCTTCCTCCGCCCCTTCATCACCCAACTCCAACTCCGCTGCCCCAACTCCTCCCCACCCGCCACCCCGTGAACGCAAACCCAACTCCCACTACTTCAATGATCAGTTCGTCAACAATACCTCCCTTCATCCCATACCACCTGTGCTTGAGCCATCCACTCACGCTCAAGCATGCAAAGACCCGAAGTGGCGGAGTGCGATGGATCTTGAATACAATGCACTTCTGCATAATCATACGTGGGATCTTGTTCCACCATCCGCTCATACGCCCATTGGTTGTAAATGGGTATTTCGCATCAAGCGACTACCGGACGGGTCCATTGACAAGTATAAGGCACGCCTTGTGGCCAAAGGCTTTCATCAGCAATATGGTAAGGACTTCTTTGAAACCTTCAGTCCTGTTACTAAACCAGTCACGATTCGAACTATTCTTTCTATCGCTCTCTCCCGTGACTGGCCTTTGCGTCAACTTGACGTCAATAATGCGTTTCTTCATGGGACTCTTCATGAGGAAGTTTACATGCAGCAACCCCCTGGCTATGTAAACTCTCAGTTTCCGGACTACCTTTGTCGTCTCCGGAAATCCATTTATGGCCTTAAACAGGCTCCGCGTGCCTGGTACACTGAGCTCACCCAATTCTTGCTTTCCTTTGGCTTCAAAAAGTCCATGGCCGATCAATCTCTGTTCATATATCATCATGGTCCGACTATTTGCTATTTTATGGTCTACGTTGATGACATCGTGCTCACTGGCAATGACCAACGATTTCTTGATCATATTGTTAACACGATTAGTCGCCGGTTTTCTGCCAAGGATCTCGGTCCTCTCCATCATTTTCTGGGTATTGAGGTTATTCCTACACCCTCGGGTCTATTTTTATCTCAACATCGTCACATTTAGGATGTGTTGCATAATTTTCAGATGGCCGGTGCCAAAGAGGTGGCCACGCCACTTGCATCTTCGGATCCTTTGTCCCCCGATGACTCGTCCCCCTCTGTTGATCCGACTCCCTATCGCAAGCTAGTTGGGTCATTTCAGTATCTCGTTCTCCTGATATCTCATTTGCTATCAACAAGCTCTCCCACACACAATAATCTTATGTATGGAATAATGAATCATGTATTATAATATCCTAACTTGATTTTGTTTCAGGGCCCTTGGTTTTGAAATGACAGAGGAGGTAACGTCTAAACTCCGTTGATTTTCCAACCTGTTTGATCCGTTTGCCCATTGACTAATAATTTCAATCTTTGAATAAAACTTTTTACAAAACATTTAACTTTGTATAACTTCCAACTCGTTTTTAGCCGCTCCTTTTCTAGCTAAACTTTCTTATACTCAGTTGACCCGTTTGTGATTAAAAGTAACCCAAATTGGGCCATATATAAGTTAATCCCATATTTAAGTTAATGGGTTGAAATTGCCTCATCCACCCTAAATCTCTGTCCTGTGAAACTTATTGAATATAACTTATTGAATATTGTTCTTATTTCATTCTTTTTTCAGCAAATTAATCAAATGATAGCAGATGTAGACAAAGATGGCAGTGGTGCAATTGATTTTGATGAGTTTGTATACATGATGACTGCCAAAATTGGTGAAAGGGACAGCAAACAAGAACTTACAAAAGCATTCCAAATCATTGACCAAGATAAAAATGTAACCTTTTATATTATTCACCTGTGTAATTTGAAAAAAAAAAACTTAGAGACTAATGTTTCTGTGATGAATGCAGGGGAAGATATCAGTTTCCGATATTAAAAACATTGCTAAGGAATTGGGTGAACATTTTACTGATGCAGAGATCAATGAGATGGTAGAGGAAGCAGATCGTGACCGTGAGTTTGTTTGGTTTTCATTTAACTTTTTTTTTCATAGAAAACTGAAATTTAGGTTTTTTTCTAATTATAATTTTAATTTATGGTTTTTGAATCTATAAATATGTTCAATCTTTTTATTTTTGCAAATGATAGATTGGTGCTGCTATGCATGTCATATTCATGTAATATTTGATGTATTTGTAATGTTTAGGTGATGGAGAAGTAAGTGCAGATGAGTTCATGAGGATGATGAAGAGAACGTCATATGGATATTAGGGCATTCTTTTGATCATACGGTATGTAAAATCTATTAATATACTGTTGCTAGATGTCAGATTGTTGTTTTTCTACCATCTTATTTGACTGGCATTATGGCTTTGAAATCCATTCACCCCTTTCGTTTTCGCATCGGTTAAGAAATGGATCATTGTTTGTGAGAGTCGCGTGCTTGCTCCATTATGTCCACATTGTTTTTTGTGATCTGTGTTTGGATTACGCTCGGATCATTAAGACATTCGATCGATTTAGGGACTGTCAGTTCAATGGTTTAGGGTAAATGGTAGTTTTTTTTTTAACAACAAACACACCACTAAATTCTACCTGTTATTATGGGATTTGAACTTGTACCACTTGGATGAGGATAAACATCAGATATCATTGGCTAAATGTCCTTTAGTGGGTAAATGGTAGGTAATATTACTTTTAAGAAAACTTTGTAGGATATGTTTAACGCTCTTATCTCTAATTCTTGTCGGTCAAGTGCAAAGTGGTTTTTTCGCCCAATTTGGTTTGGGTCAAAACAGGTTTGGATCGAGTCAACAAAAGTCAAAATTGGTTTTTTTTAATACTGGTTCAAGATTGAACCCGTTTTTATGGCAAAAATAGTCGGGTTAATACCTGTTTGTTTATCTCTTAACCCAGTTTTATACCGGTTAGGTTTGGGTTAAGGCATAAGGTATATCCCATGTGAGTTAGGGTTTTGAGTTCTGTAACTTACGTGGTGACTAGGCTCACATGAAAACTTGCAAGGGAGGGGGTATACCCATGTGGTTTTGGAGGGGGTATACCCATGTGGTTTTGGGTTATTTTTTTATTATTTTTTCAACCTTTTGATCTAAAATTTAAAATATAGCATTTTTAATAAAAATAAACCATTTCATAAAATAACATAGAAAAATGTTACATAAAAAAATAAACAAACTAAATATTATTATTTTTTCTTCACGAAAAGTTTCTTCAACTCAACAAACTCGTGTTTCGCTTCGTTGAGATGATCGGTTTGTAATGTGAGTAAGCGGACATCTTCCCTACGTTCTCTATGCTGCTTGAGGTCGATCTTTTCTTGTTGGAGTTCGTTGAATTGTTTTTAATTTCCATGACCAATTCCCGTCCCATGTTGTTTTGAGCTTCCCTCGCTGCGACTTTATCTTTTGCCTTTCGACGTCCTATGGGCTGAGATAAGTCTTCGGGTGGTGCTTTGTCATGAAAGTCCACTTGCCAACTACTGGTGGATATCGACCCCAATGGACTGTCCAACTCGGCCGACGATCGTTTCTTGGACGACCCGTCACCCACCTCCATAACCGTTTGCCATTTTGGGGAACGTTTTAAAATTTCCCAAGTCTTGATGGAAGATAGGTTACCGCTATGATCATCTTGGTACCTACTAGTAGGGAGCCGCAAGTCGTCGGTGTCACTTGCACCACTTCGTTGGGTTCGTTCGACACGGTAATACATTCGATTGAATTTAGAAACTTTTTTTTTGTCACTCAATTTCAAACTTAGTTGATCGTAAGTTCGATACCATATGCTTGGCTTGTACCATAAAGCTCTATATGAGTACATATACATAACTGATTTGCCAAAAGTAGCAATAAGTGTTAAAGGCTTTGCTAGTTTGCTTGACAAGCAAAACATTTTCGGACTTGTAGTTCGAACACCCATAGATGTCAAACCAATAGGTTATAAATAAGTGTCTTTAAATAAATAAAAAAACAAAACTTTAATGAATGAGATTATGTGATGTAAGGCCTGACTTGTACCACAAATGTTTTTCTTCTCAAATTCTAGCAGTTGATTATGAGGAAACGTATTCCCATGTAATGGATGCGATAATCTTTAAATGTTTAATCGGCCTATTAATCTCAGACAGACTTGAGATTGAACATATGGATGTCATCATTATATATATATATATATATATATATATATATATATATATATATAGTGAAAAGTTCATTGGAGACACCCCCATAAGTGTAGACATGTAGACACCCTTTTTCACCATTAGATCTCTTGATCTAATGGTTGTGATTAATTTTCTTTTTTCTTTTTTTCTTTTTTCTCATTAATTAGAAACTTTCACATGTGAAAAAGAGCTATTTCACATGCGAAAGTGTCTACAATGAACCTCACCCTATATATATATATACGGGAGGGATATAATGAAAACCTCTCCGAGTTTGAAAAACCGTGAAAACCAAGCTAAAAAATTCGGTTTTTGTTCCGATTTTTTTTATGGTGATTCTCTAAGTTAAGAAAACCCCCTTTATGCAAAAAAGTAAAAAAAACGCCTAGTAAATATCTTTTAAAAAATATTTTATAACTGATGTTACATATATAATAGGGTACTGTTACATATGTAACATCGATTATAAAATATTTTTTTTAAAAAAAATTACTAGGCGTTTTTTTATTTTTTTGCATAAAGGGGGTTTTTTTAACTTAGAGAATCACAATAAAAAAAAATCGGAACAAAAAATCGAATTTTTTAGCTTGGTTTTCATGGTTTTCCAAACTCGGAGAGGTTTTCATTTTATCCTTCCTCTCTCTATCTCTCTCTCTCTCTCTCTATATATATATATATATATATATATATATATATTGTACGAGACACTTAAAAATAATATCGACAAATCTCTAAAGGGTTAGAAATGTTTGAAGTATTAAAATAGTACCCCTGAGATATATGTTATCAATCTGAGGAGATCATTACATTGTCTCATGAAAGCTGGTCGTATATGCTACAATAGATTCAGTTAATATCTTGAAAAGCGGGGTATAAGTAGATAAATCAGTCATGTTTATTTATCAAAATTTACAATCTTAAAGTTCATTATAGTCGCGGAAAATACTTTGTCTAGGAGTATCGTAAAGCGTGATTAGACCTCTAATATATCTCATAAATACCACGATACATGATATCACACCCTAATTATATATACTAGTAGGAATATAGTTCTAATCCAGTACGTTGCACTCTTTTTCCCTTCACTATATTTTGTCCATTTGGGTTTTCTTAGTAAGGTTTTTAACGAGACAACATAATTGTTCTAATAACATCAATTTATCTTATATTTACCGAGTACTGGTTTAACATCAGCCTAAAGTGTGTTTGCAAATTATGTAAAATGAATAGTAACGTATCTCAAGGGGAGAAAATATTAGTTGCAATATATATTTTTCATTTGCAATGGTTTTTTATATGTCCCATAGGGGTTTTCCTGGCAATGTTTGACAATGTATCGTCAACAAGCGTATTAAAGTTTAAGTTTGCATCTTTGTGTGACTTAAGACTTGGCGATCAACAAAGTAGCAACGCGCGCATGGCAAGGTCGAAGATTCAACATATTCAAGAAGAATGCAAAATAAGTAAATTGAGGTCCTGCAACATGCTTTTTTCAAACCATTGAAGACTACGTCAAAGATCAAGTCAAGCAATTCCACACAAGATTACACTTCGCAAACTAAAAATATACATAAGTAAATTGAGGGGGAGCATTATACTCGCTATAATCTTTTTCCTTTAGCTATGGTTTTGTCCCACTTGGTTTTCATAGCACGGTTTTTAATGAGAAGACATAATTGATCATGTATTATCTTGTTAATATAAGTATTTATGAACAGAACTAACATTATCCGGTAGTATAATGTTGATAGTGAATAAGATCACCTCCTTCCCTCTATTTTCTCTATGTTTTATATCAACATTCAATTATTCTTATTTGTCTATAACATTTACTATTAATTTTTAGAAATAATTAATAAATTATATGAATTACAAATTTTGCACGTTTTGCAAGTTTTGTCCTTTGCCTTCACTAATAACACTGGATATCCTTTATATTGCATAAAGTTTCATTTAGTGTCCTTTGGTCTAACAAACCTTACACCGGACGTCATTTATATTGTATAAAGTTATATTAAGTTTCCTTTGGCCTAACGAACAAAATTTGGCCAAAAGACACCGAGTGAAACTTTGTGCAATATATATGACATCTAGTGTTATTAGAGAAGGTAAATGACAAACTTACAAAACGTACAAACCTAAAGAAAAAATATGTAATTCACTCTAATTAGTTTTAAACAATTAATGCTACATAAAGTATCTTTTGGTCTTGTAACGGTTCCACGGTATTAGCAAGTCGTCCTCGCTGCTCAGTCGATAGTTATCGCTATTAAGCATTGAGAACCTATTACACTAGGTTTGGTTCGTTGGGTGTTTTCGTGTATCCAGCTCTCTGGTTTTGTTGCCTTGGGGTGTTATGTCTTGGACTCTTGGTTAGTTGGGTTCTTCTCGAGAGATATAACCAACTAACTCTTATCTATGGTTGATTTATTTATTTATTCTATTTTGGCTTTGTATCTGGATTATTAGTACGCAATTAGAGCATTCACAACCCATTTGGCAAAATGCTCCTTATCTTTATATTTTATGAAAAAATATAGAAAGTTCATTTAAACCACTCTCCATCCCATTCTCTAAAATACATCTTATCCTCATAATTTACAAGATAAATTTAAGTTGTGTACAGGAGATTGGTAAATTTACCAATTGATAAATACACCATATAATAACCAACCCTCCATTCTCCTCTTCTCTCTCCAGCAATCATCCACAAAACACCCGCCTCCTTTTTCCCTCCATTTTCTCCCCCTTTTTTGGCATAATCGATTGACAAAGAAGAAGAATTGGTTTCAGTGGAGAAGTGATAGTAAACAATTCTTCGTGCTCATCTTCCCGATCTTCCTCATCTTCCCACAAAGCAAAGTTATGTGATCTTTGTCAGGTATGCTCCTTATCTTGATGTTCAACTTATATGATTTCAAGCCCTAGTTGTTTACTAAAATTTTACCTTTTCACTTATGTCTCAAGTATTCGCATTAGCTAATTTTTGAAATTTATTAACACATTTTGAAACTAGGGTTGTGTGTGAAAGTGAGAAATTGAAGTGTTTGATTTAGTGTTGAATTAGGTGGTTTAGTAGGTTTATGAGGCTGAAAGGTCTGGTTCAAATATTGGTCATTAATGTAAATTTGAGCCTCTACTTTCATTTGAACATATTTGTGGACATGTGTGGATGTGTGGTTTCAGTTTAATATACTTGTCTTTCTTTAAGTTATTTGGACAACCAATTTAATGTTGAAGGATCTTCAATATTAATAAAAAGTTGGCTTCATGATTTATTTCTTTGTTATTGCATAATGAAGGATGTCTAATGTTGGTTTTTTTCTTTTTCATTTTGATTACTGAATTAACTTGGTGCTTGGATTTATGTATGTGTTAAAAAGGGATGAAACAAAGACCAATATGTTTGGTTGTGTTGTAATACTAATCAGTGGTATACAAAATTAGAATTTAACATGGTTTAAATAAATTATTTTCACATCAGAATGTACTTCAAAGAAAGAATTTAACATGGTTTAGACAAACAGAAAGAGATATAGTATTAAATCGATTACTTTTTACATTGTAGTTATAGTTGAACAAAAGAAAAGAAATAGCAAAAGGTGGAGCTGAAAGTTTAGTATGGATCCAGAGGACCAAGAAATGAACTTCACCACCCTTCTTAGCCAAGATGACTATCATTTGGGTCTTGATGACTCCCCAACCATACCCCATGACAATCCAACCAACGTTAACAAATGTGCGAGAGCCAGGGGTATAAACTTTAGCCTAGAAGAAGACAAGTTACTTGTGTCCGCATGGCTAAATTGTAGCGTTGATGCTGTTCAAGGAACGGACCAAAAGTATGCTCAACTTTGGGAAAAAAATCTTTGATTACTTTCAGCAACATAGAGAAACTACAGCAGAGCGGACAATAAAATCATTAATACATCGATGGTCATGTATTCATAGAGCCACAAATATTTTTTTTTTTGCAAAACTAGCTCAAGTTGAAAGCTTGAATTAAAGTGGTATAACCGAGCAAGATAAGGTATACATTTCTCCATCTTGTTTAGAGCCTAAATTATTTTTCTTTTAGTTTCCTAACATGTATTTTATTCATTAAAATGCAAGCTTGAGAAAGCAAAGGTTATGTACCAAGCAATAGAAAAAAGCAACTTCCAGTTTGAACATTGTTGGCACCTATTAAAGGACCAAGCTAAGTGGATTTCACGCTCCACAAAGCAAAGGAAGGCAATGGTCCTATCCCCCACCCCGACCATAACCCCATCCTCTACTCAGAATGTGATTGAGAATGAAATTATCGAATTAGATCGACCAATGGGTCGGAAAGCTGCAAAAGCAAAACGGAAGGCCCAAGGGAGGCAAGTCGAGGAAGTCATGGAGCTTAAAAAGATGAGGTATACCTTTCTAGAGGAGTCACGCATTCAAGAGAAGGAGTTTTATTGTCTTAAGGCAGAGAAGATGGAGTATGACAAGGAAAAAGAGAATAAAAGATTATGTCTTGAAGATGAAAAGTTAAGGATGGAGGCATAAAAGTTGAGGATTAAATCTGAGAAAGTGGATCTTGCAAAGAAGGAGAAAGAAGAGCGAATTATGATGATGGATGTGAGTATCATGCCGGAAATGCAACGACTATATTTTGAGAAACGTCAAAGGGAAATCATGATGAATGACGATCATGTTTGTAGAAACATTATTAAAGACCGAAGACTTTTGAAGAAATATTACTGAAGACCAAAGACTTTTTTTTTTGTTTATTAGGTGAAGTAATTGTGCCATCTTTTGTTTATCAGGTGAAGTAATGGCATATATAGTTAATCCTAGGATCATGATGCCATCTTTTGTTTATCAGGTGAAGCAATGGTTAACATAATATATACAACTGTGGTTATTTGTATGTTTACCAACCTGTAGAGGATGAATCACTTACCACTTTGAAGGACGTCTAACTATTGAATTTATATGTGTGTTTTTTTTTTCATTTTGCTTACCTAATTAACTTGATGTTTGGATTTACATACGTGTTAATTATTTGAAACGTTTTATTATTTTGTTGTTTTTAAGTCTACCCATCCTTACCCGAACTAAAATATTAGATGGGCTCGACTTCATCCGACCCCGTTCTATTAAAATTTATTAAAAACTAATTTAAAATTAAAATGTTAATAAGACAAATTAGTTAGTAGTTAATATTGTAAGTGAAAGAAAGAGAAAAAAATAATAAAGAAAGAATATAAAGATAAAGATAAAGAATGGGATGTGGGGTGTTTTTAGAAAAGAAGAGTTAAATTTAAGAAGTGATGATTTTTAGTTAAATTATGTATAAAGATAAAGATTGAGTTGTGAATGCTCTAATGTTTTGTTTGGATTGGTTTTTGCACGCGCCTCATCATTTTATACAAAAAATAAGTAACTTTTTTCTCCTTGAATTGAGGTAAGTGTCATATTCCGTCTATAATTCATATCAAGACTCCAATCTTTTGGAAAGTTCCATGATCACAAAAGGCATAACGAGTCATAAGAATTTTCTAGAAAACACTCTGAAAATTCTGGTCCAATGAGAGATTTAAAGAATGCTCTAGAACAACCCTAAAAGGCAAGGAAAGACCTAGATATATCTAAGAAAAATGTATACAAAAATAACTAGACCACCTCCTAAGTAGTATAAATAAGGGTGATGTACTTCATTTGTGATCACCCAAAATCACCTACAAGTTTTGTAAGCAAACTTGTGAGGCACTCTTATACTATTCTCTTTGTAGCAATATAAATTTGTTTTAATGTGTTATGAAAACTTGTAACATCCACTATAGTTGCTGAGAATCATTACTATTTTAGGTCGAAGGTTATGTTAGAACAAGTCTAAGAGCTACACATGAGGTCAATAAGGTTAACTAATTTACAACATGAATCAGATTTATATATGGGACCAAGTATAGAACCATGGATATAAAAAAGAAATTACCCAACCCATACCAATAACTCTGTTTTAAGAACTAACCTCAAGAGTAAAGTAATGGCTAGCAGTACGCAATATCTTTTGATAACCTATCGAAAGAAAAAATAACTTTCATCTTAATACCAACTAAAATGTCATTCAACTTTGCATCATGAGGTAAAATAATGACCATCATAATCTTATTCGTAACACATATTCTAAGAGTTCAATAATTGTCAAAGCGGAGCCTATGCACATAAGCATAACACCCAACTCATACTAACAAAAAAAATTAACTACCATAAACTAAGTTGTAAAAAACATTCAAGGAATGGGAGGTCTTTGGGGAATATCCATAAATGTAGATAAATGTTATTTGCTTATTAAAAAGAACTGATGTATTGCATGCTTAGATGATTAAAATATAAAACCAACCTCAGATAAAGGAAGTGTAACATTAACACATGGGCATGGAGCCATGGAGAACACAATGAATAAATGAGAAAGAAAAAAAAAACATTTTAGTACAACAATGATTTTATCACAAGTTATAGTCAACATTTATCTATCTATATACACGATTATAATGATTTTGTCACAAACTATAGTCAACAGTGATAATTTGTGTTACTGACATGATATTTAGTTGTGGTTAAAATAGGGAACTAATTCAATGTAATACAATATATTGCATTTTGTATATATATATATATATATACAAAAAGGTTTAAAACATAACATAATGTTGGAAACCAAAACAAAGAAACTGATCAGGAAAAAAATTAAATGATAATATACTTCTACACATAAGTAGAAAAAGCTAAAAACAACCCAAAGTTTATAAAGATAACAAAAAATTAACAACAAAATATAACAAATTTTTAGGTGTTAATGGCACTACTCTCTTTGAGACGCACAAAGGAGAAAGCTCATGTGAGATTGCCTCCAAAAAAATACCAAAATTTGTAGTGTAGAGCTCTCAAATTACGAGTGACGGGTATATGTGTCATGGAAACAAAAGCCAGAAGTGTAAAAAGTGATTTTAAAGCGGTTTTTAGCGTAATATTACAGCTTCACCAATTTCTACACATTCATAGCTGATCTCTTCGGATTTGCTGGCATCCATTTCATCAAGACCCTTTAAAGTTAAATGTATTTTTCACAGTCTCACTTAATCTTCATAAAGTTTGAATCTTCACAAAGTCCATCCAGTATTACTTTTGCATGATAAAAAAACCTAAATTTCTAAAAATTAAAAGAAAAGTTACTGTACTCTTTAATGATGCCGTGTAAGCAAAAGCCAGGAGGAATCACATATGAGATTGCCTCCAAAAGAAATCAACATGTGTCATGTAGAGCTCATAAATTACGAGCGACAATTATATGATGCCATGGAAACAAAATCCAGAAGTGTAAAAAGTGACTATAAAGTGGTTTTTAGGGTAATATTCCTGCTTCACCAGTTATCTACACATACACAGTTTCTCTCTTCAGATTTACTGGCATCCATTTCATCAAGACACTTTAAAGGTAAATTTATTTTTCATAGTCTCATTGAATCTTCAAAAAGTCCATCCAGTATTACTTTTGCATGATTAAAAACCTTAACTTCTAAGAGTTAAAATAATAAGTTCCAGGACATTTAAAAAAACAAGTCATCAAAAATTCAGAGGGCTATGTCATAACGACCTTCAGTGATATCGTATTTCGCATACTAAGTGATTATTAACCATAGCAAAAATGCTTTTGCTTGACCATGATACTAAATATTTCCTGTTTTAACACATTTACAGATTGTGTGACCTACCCATTCTCTGTTTTCTGCCAACGCCTAATGTTACATGTTCATTTTAGATGCATCCGAAAAACTCCTACTTGTCAAGAAGCTGTTTAAAATGCTACAAGAGACTGAAGACTTTGTGTGCCCTATTTGCATGTCCTCACCATTCAAGCTTAGTATAAAATCACGTGCTCACATTTTATCTGACAAGTGCATGATGGAGACCTTACGACGTTCGGTTTCTAAATGTTCGACTTCTCGATGCCCGCATGCCGTCGTCAACTAGAAAATGCTAATTTGTTCTCGATTCCGCAAGAATACTTTCCGGACTCTGTCAAATCAAATTTTCCACCGTCTTCAAAACTTGCTGCTTTTCTAAGACTTCTAGAAGAGTATAGGATAACAAGATTGTGCATGAAATCTGTGGTTTTTTTTTCCAATTCGACCAGCTATTACGCTTACATGAAAAACCTTTAAAAGAAGCGGGGTTCAAGACTCTTCGAGTAGAAGGTACGACGAGTTCAAAGAGGAATGAAAATATGATTAAAGAGTTATGTGTTTATAGAGATGGCAAGCTGTCTGTTCTACTAGCTAACCCTTCATGCACATTTAGGGACTTGACGGTTGCATCTATTATATATATCATGGAACCCTGGTCCGATGCTAAGTGCATCACATCAGCCAAATAGGGTCAGTTGAAGTAGTAACGTTGATCGCATCACACACTATAGATGAGAAAAACAAAGGAAGACTGGCAATAAAGGAGACTGATTTAGCCTATTTACATGCATTGATAGCATCTTGATTCCTTTTTGTATCAATTTATGCAAACAAGTAGATATTTTGTTACAAACTATATTCAACAGTGACTCATGGTTTGTGTTATTGACATGATATGGAAAAAAGCTAAAGGATAAGTATACTTTTACACATAAGTAGAAGAAATCTAAAAATAACTACTTTTACACATAAGTAGAAGAAATCTAAAAAACAAGTAGATATTTTGTTACAAACTATATTCAACAGTGACTCATGGTTTGTGTTATTGACATGATATGGAAAAAAGCTAAAAGATAAGTATACTTTTACACATAAGTAGAAGAAATCTAAAAACAACCCAAAGTTAGTAAGCAGAAAACTAACATAATATAACAAAGTCATTAATTGTTTATAAAAATATGAGATACAAATCAAAACTTTCTATATGTGTGATGATGTAACATAGTGATCATGCAAAATATTAACAATAGACTATAAGATCATGCACAAAATTAAACCATAGCAAAAATGCTTTTGCTTGACCATGATACCAAATATTTCCTGTTTTAACACATTTACATAGACTGTGTGACCCGCTCATTCTCTGTTTTCTACCAACGCCTAATGTTACATGTTCATTTTAGATGCATCCAAAAACTCCTACTTGTCACGAAGCTGGTTAAAATGCTACAAAAGATTAAAGACTTTGAGTGACCTTTTTGCATGTCCTCATCATTCAAGCTTAGTATAAAATCACATGCTCACATTTTATTGGACAAGTGCATGATGGAAACCTTACGACGTTCGATTTCTAAATGTTTGACTTCTCAATGCCTGCATGGCGTCGTCAACTAGAAAAGGCTAATGTGTTCTCAATACCACAAGAATACATTCCAGACTTTGTCAAATCAAATTGTCCACCGTCTTCAAAACTCGCTGCTCTTCTAAGACTTCTAGAAGAGTATAGGATAACAAGATTGTGCATGAAATATGTGGTTTTTTCTTTCGAATTCGACCAACTATTACGCTTACATGATAAGCCTTTAAAAGAAGCGGGTTCAAGAATCTTTGAGTAGAAGGTACTACGAGTTCAAAGAGGAATGACAATATGATTAAAGAGTTATGTGTTTACAGAGATGGAAAGCTGTCTGTTCTACTAGCAAACCCTTCATGCACATTTAGGGACTTGACGGTTGTATTTATTATATATATCATGGAACCCTGGTCCGATGCTGCTATTGAATAAAAATTATAAATCAAGTGCATCACATAAGCCAAATAGGATCAGTTGAAGTAGTAACGATGATCACATCACACACTATAGATGAGAAAACAAAGGAAGACTGACAAAAAAGGAGACTGATTTAGCCTATTTACATGCATTGATAGCATCTTAATTCCTATTTGTATCAATTTATGCAAACAAGTAGATATTTTGTTACAAACTATATTCAATAGTGACTGATGGTTTGTGTTATTGACATGATATGGAAAAAAGCCAAAGGATAAGTATACTTTTACACATAAGTAGAAGAAATCTAAAAACAACCCAAAGTTAGTAAAGCAGAAAACTAACATAATATAACAAAGTCATTAATTGTTTATAAAAATATGAGATACAAATCCAAACTTTCTATATGCATGTGTGATGATGTAACATAGTGATCATGCAAAATATTAACAATTGACTAGAGGATCATGCACAAAATTAACACCAGGCTAAAAATAAGTCTTTTAATAAGTCTTTTAAGAATACGTGATCTAAGACGCTTTCAAGAATAGAACTATGAATGTTGTTGTTCAACAGTATAAAGAGAGTCAATAAACAGGAAAAAAAAACTAACCTTCGATGCAAGAAATGTGAGTAGAAGTATAAAACTAACCCATGGATCATTAAATGAGAAGAATTGAAATAAATATATCAATATGAACATATAGACGTGTTTACAACCATAGTCAGGGGCGGACCTCTCTTGGGTCCAGGGGTTGCCCGTGCCACCCCTTAAACTCATAAACGAACTGTAATTTTTTTAAAAAATTTTAGGTTTCTTGTTTGTGCTACCCCTTGGTTTAAGATATATCCAGTTAGGCGTGACATTGAAACTAAATATTGTTATAGCTCTGTTGGTTAGGCGCCCACCTAGTAACTCGGTGGTTGGTTGTTTGAATCTTGTTCGTATCAAAATTTTATTTTTAGCACCTGTATTACCGAGAAAAAGATAGGGACAACGTAGGGTCGAACCTGCATTTTACAATTAATGTGCTACTTAAGTTCTACACACTAACAAACAAACCAAAGGCACAATTTTGAAACTGTCTTGTAAAGTTTATATATATAATAAAAGAGAATTAACAACAAATTACAAACCAAAGACAACAAAGACAATCTTTAAGTGTATCTAATAGAGAAAATTAAGGCGCCGGCTTGCTATAATATACTAAATGTTTTAATATAGAATATAATAAATAACTATTAACGTAATCGGGGTTCCTCCGAAATTAAAGATGGGTGCAAGAATAGACAATGCCGTTGAGCCTAAACATATCATCAAGAAAAACATATTATTTTCATGTTGTTTTTTGCTTTTTTTTTATCTACAAGTATAATCTTTTACAAGAATGTTAGATGTATTTTATTACACATAAGACTTGAATCGAATGAATGATGTGGTTATAAATAGTGTTCCTTACTTGTACACATAAGCAACTTTAGTGAGCTAAGTGCCTTTCTTGTGTTTACGCAAATGATGCTTGATTATCATATTGTGCAACAAGTGGATACTATCATGCAATTACTAAGGTCATCCAATTTGAGTATGCTAGGGGGTTGCTGCCCCTCAGAACCCCCCCCCCCCCCCCCCCCCCCAATCCTCCCGAAGTGCTGCCTTTAAATTCTCGCAAAAAAAAATTTGTGCTACCCCTACAAAAAAGTTTCTAGTTCCGCCCCTGACCATAGTACAAACATAAAGAAAACAATAGATGTCAATTGAGATGTCAATTGAGAAGATATGTTTTCAATTCACACAATCACTACAATCACTCCATGTTTACTCAAAGCGATTAATATAGAAGTTAAATTCGGTATGGAAAAGTGAGTGAACTATATGAGTTCCTACTTTTCAGCCAAACACATACCAAAAACTCTGTTAAGAACTAATCTCAAAAGTAATGGCCAGTAGCACCCATATCTTTTTATAACCTCTCATAAGAAAGAAAAAATATAACGTTCATCTTAATAGCAACTAGAATAAACATTCAGCTTTACATCACGAGGTATAATAATACTTATCATAAACTTATTTGTAACACATATTCAAAGAGTTCAATAATTGTCAAAGCATAGCCTATACACTTAACGTGACGCTCACCTTCTGGGCTCTGAGGAACGCCACTCGTATCGGAATTATTCATAATCACATAGCACGACAGAGATAACTAAAGCAACGAAAATAAAAATTTCTTTATTACGTACAAAACCCACAGTCTACAACCAAATATAAGCACAATCAAAGGGGAAGCGGACCGTCACCACTACTAAAGCGGACCGTCTACCTTTTTTGACATGTTATTGATAAAAACCCAAATTAACTGATTATTACCTAAAAGGGTATTGTAATTGCCACCTCTACACACAATAATCTTATGTATGGAATAATGAATCATGTATTATAATATCCTAACTTGATTTTGTTTCAGGGCCCTTGGTTTTGAAATGACAGAGGAGGTAACTTCTAAACTCCGTTGATTTTCCAACCTGTTTGATCCGTTTCCATTGGTTAATAGTTTTAATCTTTTGAATAAAACTGTATAAAAAACATTTAACTTTGTTTAACTCCCAACCCGTTTGACCCGTTTCTTTTCTAGCTAAACTCTCTTATAAGTTATACCCATTTGACCTGTTTGTGGTTAAAAGTAACCCCAATTGGACCAATTTATAAGTTAATGGGTTGAATTGCCTCATCCACCCTAAATCTAGTTCCTGTGAAACTTATTGAATATTGTTCTTATTTCATTCATTTTTCAGCAAATTAATCAAATGATAGCAGATGTAGACAAAGATGGCAGTGGTGCAATTGATTTTGATGAGTTTGTATACATGATGACTGCCAAAATTGGTGAAAGGGACAGCAAACAAGAACTTACAAAAGCATTCCAAATCATTGACCAAGATAAAAATGTAACCTTTTATATTATTCACCTGTGTAATTTGTAAAAAAAAACTTAGAGACTAATGTTTCTGTGATGAATGCAGGGGAAGATATCAGTTTCCGATATTAAAAACATTGCTAAGGAATTGGGTGAACATTTTACTGATGCAGAGATCAATGAGATGGTAGAGGAAGCAGATCGTGACCGTGAGTTTGTTTGGTTTTCATTTAACTTTTTTTTTCATAGAAAACTGAAATTTAGGTTTTTTTCTAATTATAATTTTAATTTATGGTTTTTGAATCTATAAATATGTTCAATCTTTTTATTTTTGCAAATGATAGATTGGTGCTGCCATGCATGTCATATTTATGTAATGTTTGATGTATTTGTAATGTTTAGGTGATGGAGAAGTTAGTGCAGATGAGTTCATGAGGATGATGAAGAGAACGTCATATGGATATTAGGGCATTCTTTTGATCATACGGTATGTAAAATCTATTAATATACTGTTGCTAGATGTCAGATTGTTGTTTTTCTACCATCTTATTTGACTGGCATTATGGCTTTGAAATCCATTCACCCCTTTCGTTTTCGCATCGGTTAAGGAATGGATCCTTGGCTGTGAGAGTCGCCTACTTGTTCCATTATGTACACAAGCAATCAGTAATTGGTTTGTTTTACGTGATTTGTGTTTGGATTGGATCATAAGCCATTCTATCCATTTAGGAACTGTCGGTTCTATGGTTTCGGGTAAATGGTAGACTTTTCTTTAACGACAAACACACCACTAAATTCTACTTGTTATTCACTTTGTGGGATTTGAACCTGCATCACTTGAATATGAAAATAAACATCAGACACCATTGACTAAATACGCTTTAGTGGGTAAATGGTAGGTAATATTACTTTCAAGAAAAGTCTGTAGGATATCTTTAAGGGTCCATCTCTAATTTATGTCGGTCGAGTGCAAAGTGGTTTTTTTTTCCAATTCGGTTTGGGTCAAAAAAGTTTGTATCGAGTCAACAAAAGTCAAAATTGGTTTTCCTTAATACCAGTTCAAGATGGAACTGGTTTTTATGGCAAACATAACCGGGTTAATACCTGTTCGTTCATTTCTTAACCCAGTTTTACACTGGTTAGGTTTGGGTTAGTGTATGAGGTATACCCCATATGAGTTAGGGTTTTGAGTTCTGTCACGTACGTACCGACTCGACTCACATGGGAACTCAAAAGGGAGGAGTATATCCATGTGAGTTTAGGTTATTTTTTTTATTACTTTACTTTTTAGACATTTTTTTATTCAAAATCAAAACATAATGTATTTAATGAAAATAAACCATTTCATTAAGTAACATAAAAAAACATTACATAAAATAAAATAAAAACACAAAATATTATATTTTTTCTCCACGGAATTTCCCCAACTCCACAAATTCGCGTTCCACTTCATCAAGATGATTGGTTCGTAATATGAGTAGGCAAATTTCTTCCTGATGTTCTCTATGCTTCTTGAGGTAGATCTTTTCTTATTGGTGCTTCTTGAGGTAGATCTTTTCTTATTGGAGTTTGTTGATTTTTTTTTAATTTCCATCACCAATTCCCGTCTCATGTCATTTTGAGCTTCCCTTGTCTCGACTTTGTCTTTTGCCTTTCGACGTCCTATCGGCCAAGGTAACACCTCAAGTAGTGCTTTTTCGTTAAGGTTCACTTGGCAATGACCGGTGGATGCTGACCCTAATGGAATATCCATCTCGATTAACGATCGTTTCTTGGATGACTCGCCACTCATCTTCATAATCGTTTGCCATTTAGGGGAAAAATTTAAAATTTCCCAAGTCTCGTTTGGGAGATAGGCTACCGCTGTGATAATCTTGGTACCTAATAGTAGCGAGACGCAAGGCATTGATGTCACTTGCACCACTTTGTCGGGTTCGTTCAAAGCACACATAAATTCCATCCAATTTAGAAACTTTCTTTTTTATGTCACTGTATCTCAAACTTAGTGGATCATAAGTTTGGTACTCGTTCTTCTCCATAAGCGCTTAAGGCTTGACTTATACCACAAAGCTCTATATTCGTTACGTATACGTAACTGATTTGCCAAAAGTGGCAATATGTCTTAAAGGCTTCGCTTAACAAGCAAAACGATTTTGGACATGTAGTTCGAACACCCATAGACGTCAAACCAATAGGTTATAAATGAGTGTCTTTAAATAAAAAGAGAAACGTTAAAGAAGGAGATTATGTGATGTAAGGCTCGACTTGTACCACAAATGGTGTTTTTTCCAAATCCCAGCAGTTGATTACGAGGAAATGTATTCCCCCGTGGTGGATGCGATAACTTTTTAAATGTGTAATCGCAATCTCAGACAGAATTCAGACTGAACTTACAGATGTCATCATTGTATAAATTGTACGGGACATTTTTAAAAATAACATCCACAAATACCTAAAGGGTTAGAAATGCCTGAAGCATTAAAATAGTTTCCCCCCCCCCCCCAGAGATATATGTTATAAATCTCAGGCATTACATTGTCTCAAGAAAACTGGTCGTGTATGCTACAACCAAATCAACAAAAATATTGAAAAGCGGGATATAAGTAGTTAAATTAGTCATGTCTATTTATCAAAATGTACACTCTTAAAGCTCATTATAATCGTCATATATAATGATATCTGAACATCATCAAGAGACTTTGTCAAACTTTTGGAGAGAATTTTGAAAGAATCAAACATAACTTGATTATTCATCGACCCATAGTGCGAGTATATGTGGAACTATATTTTTTTGTCCATCAATCAACCTACATCCAAAAGATGTTAGCACATTACAATATGGACAAACTTTATATGCTAAGCACACTTGTAGTTCTTTGATCGCTAGATATACAAAAGGATCCTTACCGCCCCCAAGAAGATGACATAAAATAATTGGTCTAGAAGCATCATACTTAAGCGCAATAACACCACTAATATATCTCGTGAATACCACGATACATGATATTCCACCCTAATTATATATGCTAATGGGAATATAGTTCTAATCCAATACATTGCACTCTTTTTCTCTTCATTAGGTTTTGTCTAATTGGGTTTTCTTAGTAAGGTTTTTAATGAGGCATCATAATTGATCCAGTAACATCATTTATCTTATAGTGCCTTGAGTACTGGTTTAACAACCTAAAGTGTGTTGTGAATTATGTAAAATGAATTGGGGGGGGGGGGGGGGAGAGAAATATGAGTTGCGATATATTTATTATTTTTCTATGGTTTTATTTGTCCCTTAAGGTTTTTTTTTTAATCATTTTTAATGGTTTTTTTGTCCCTTAAGGTTTTTTCTTGGCAAGGTTTCGACGATGACAATGCATCATCAACAAGCGTATTAAAGTATAAGTTTGCGTCTTTGTGGGACTTAAGACTTGGAGATCAATAGAGTAACAAAACACACATGATAAGGTTGAAGATTCAACATATACAAGAAGAATGCAGAATAAGTCGATCAAAAGAAGTCCAACTATACTATATGAAGATTGTGCAACATGCTTTGTTCAAACCAACGAAGACTATGTCAAAGATCAAGTAAATTGAGGGGGAGCATTATACACGCTGCACTCTTTTTTCCTTAGCTATGTTTGTCCCACTGGGTTTTTCTAGCAAGATTTTTAATTGTAACGCCCGCCCCTACGTGGGCGTTCGTCACTCATCGGATTTACTGATCAGCACATGATTCAATCAGAGATAACAAAAACAACGGAAACTGAAACTTTATTTATACAACATAATCAAGTCTTACACAACAGAAGCATAAACGACATAACCAAACCAACATAACATAGCCATCAATACCAGCTAGCAAGCACCACCTGAGCCATCTACGTACAAGCTTTTCCCTTGCTGCTTGATGCCTCTGCAGAACCTAGTATACATGCTCAAGTGATCAACTTACGCTGGTGAATTCTATGTTTTCATTTGAAATCCATTGAGTCATTGAAATCTGTTTCATTTCATATTAACACATATAACCACATCGCACATAACATATAATGAACCTACACATTACATTCATTTTCTACCATAGCCTTAGTCCAATTCTTATTCTTCTTTACTTGTCATGACTTCATATCATCTCTTAACCTTTCTTCTGCTACCTCATGAGCAGAACATAACATAACATTTTCCTTTGTCTCAGGTACTCTTTGTGGACAGGATAGTGCCACTAATTGCCTAGCTGTGTCACCTTCACGCTGTCGTCCTTCAGTGAACACCTTCAGCAACTGACAGTCGCGCCACCTTCACATTTCCGTCCTTCGGTGGACCCTTCACGCTTGCGTCCTTCAGGAACATTACCCTTAACTCCCTTACTTTTCCGTCTTTCAGGAGTCCCCTTTAGTACCGTCGACCATCATAACCTTATGGACCACCTTACTAGGACGTTCTAGTCAATCATAACGAACCTCTTAAAGGTAAAACTAACCTTACGGTTTCACTACCCGCTCCTAGTCAAGCACCCAAGTGCCTTAGGTTTGTTAGTGGACATTGATGAAGTATTCATATGTTGCAACTAGTGGGCATCCCCCAATTTATCGTCCGTGTTTATATATAGGAAGTACCGCAGCGTATCCACCACACTTCCAATATACCAAGAAACTATAACATTATGCTTATATATAGGAAGTACCGCAGCGTATCCACCACATAGTGAAATAGTTAGTAAATGCACACTAATTCTCGCACATAATACTAGATACACTTCTAAGTCCACTAACAATTCCTTCACCACTTGGTCACTTGATTTCAAAACATGGTAATATCACATAACATGTTCCATACAATTAATTCATTTGCAAATCATGCAACCACATATAAGATTGAAAGCGTTTTGTAACATGTTTAACACATAAACGTTTGAAAGCATATTGAGTCATAGCATGTATGCCAGCCCAAAACAGTTATAACATTTTAAAGCAGGGCTTCATAGAACTCACCCGAGCCTAGCACCGCAAATTTACAAATCATGATAGCTAACCGAAGAAATCAACTCCTCACCTTATCTTATGTCCTAAACCAAGACATCGTTGTGAGGTTAAACACTTCCTAACATGCAACTTTACTCTAAGGACCAAACCCGACACGAACGGTTCGGATCTAACGCTTAGATAAAAACATCACATTCTAATTTTCCCCAAATACGGCCGTATCATATTACCCCAATACTGTCGTATCGCGGGTTAATTCCTTAAACTGATTTCCACCTAATTCCCTAAATCATACGACCCTCAATATGCCTTCTTATACGGCCTGGCCATGAATACAGCCGTATCAGACTCAACCCAATACAGGCGTATTCATCCCGACCTTCTATTTTAATACAACCGATCATGAATATAGGCGTATTCCCCCTTATGGAATACCGTATTCATATGGCAACAACTTAAATCCTGATCATTTCCAGTATATATTTACCCAATCTCTTGTTACCATAATCATTCCCATAACAAATTGATACAAACCCCCTTAACCATATCACTAGAAACAACCAAATATATCCTTAATCATGACGTGCAAGACCTAACTTTCCAAAATTAGAAATTAACATGCATGCAAGATCTAACCTTTCCTTCATGATCATAAGAACATAATCAGCCTCAGATCATCCTTGAATACTTCTGATCAACACCTAAGATCAATCTAACTCATCAATCACCAACAAACTTTTTAAAATCATGATTAAAACCATGAAGAGTACTTACCTTAACCATCTAAGACTTCCAACACTTGA
Source organism: Deinandra increscens subsp. villosa (assembly GCA_039602395.1). Classification (NCBI taxonomy): domain Eukaryota; kingdom Viridiplantae; phylum Streptophyta; class Magnoliopsida; order Asterales; family Asteraceae; genus Deinandra; species Deinandra increscens. The sequence goes on along the minus strand of JBCNJP010000024.1, from coordinate 858,034 downwards.
TTCCAGCCCTCTACTGGCCTTCCGGAGCGGATTCAGAGAGTATAGAGTGGAGAAACCGAAAGAAAATCGCATAACTGAAGAATTCTGCTCGAAAATGACTTTTTATAGGTCTGGACTCGATATAGGCGTATTGCCTTAAGCTAATACGATCGTATTGTAGGTGCCCAACACGTGTCAACTCCAAAATCAGCTCCTTGGCATTCGGTACGGTCATATCATGTATAAGGCCATACGGGCGTATCGCGTGTTCGGTATAAAACCCAAATCTTGTTTTCGCGATTCCTGCTTCGTTACAACTCGGAATTGAGTCCTATTTTCGCCCACATTCCTCATTTTTTAATTCCCTATCATCTCCAAGTGATGAAACATTCATATATCCCATAAATCATTGGGTCCATTTCTAGCTCGAGAAATCAAGGTGTTAAATTAATAAGACAACATAACGGATCATGTAGTATTAGTTAATATCAGTATATATGAACTGAACCAACATTATCTAGTAGTATAATGTTGATAGTGAATTAGATCTCCTCCTTCACTCCATTTTCTCTAGGTTTTATATCCAGTTTCAATTATTCTTATTTTAAACGATTAATGCTAAAACAAAGTATCTTTTGGTTTTGTAATGGTTCCACGGTATTAGCTAGTCGTCGTCGCTGCTCAATCGATTGTTATCGCTATTTAGCATTGAGAACCTATTAAACTAGGTTTAGTTAGTTGGGTATTTTTGTGTATCCGACTCTAGCTATTAGTTTCCTTGTTCTGTTTTGGTTTTGTATCTGGATTCCTGGTGTGCAATCCAATGTTTTGTTTGGATTGGTTTATGCACGCACTTCATCTTGTACCAAAAAAAATAAATAAATAACTTTTATCTTCTTGAATAGAGAAAATAAATAAATAAATTTTATCTCCTTGAATAGAGGTAAGTTTCACGTCCCGTCTATAATCCATATCTTGACTCCAATCTTTTGGAAAGTTTCAGGATGCTCAAGAGACATAACGAGTCACGAATTCACTCGAAAATTCTAGTCCAAGGAGGGATTTAAATGAATGCGCTAGAACAACTCTAAAATGCAAGGAAAGACCTAGACATTTCTAAGAAAATATCTAGATATGGTGACAATATAGAGTTGCGAAGGAAGGATCCAAATTGGCCATGAAAGACCTTAAAAACCAATGTTTTCAGCACGGGACCGGACAATGAACCGATTGTCTTACCGGTATACTGGTCAGCCGGTCGAACCAGATCGAGGAACCAGATTTCGTCATTAACAATATACCTTCTTTCTTTATAGATAACTTATATTTTGGCTGGCTAAACTGAAACATACTCAAATATTTAAAATAGTTTTAGAAAATATTACATGTTAAGGGTGTACATGAAACAATGCACTTTTTTATCCTAGAAATCAACTTGGAGTGGTTGAAAATTTGAA
>JBCNJP010000024.1:823593-856098 GCA_039602395.1 Deinandra increscens subsp. villosa | reverse complement strand
GGAGTAACTTCCTTCGGAATTTCCTCAGCAATAGAGATTGGTTTCTCCGGAGTAACATCCTTTGGAATTTCTTCAGTTGTAGCTTTTGCCGATGGAGATGTGGGTTTACTCAAGTAAAGAAGTGCTTCTGTGACTTCAATATAAAAAAGATCCACATCTTTTCCTGGTTCACTCTCAGGTTCATCAACCTGTTCTTCACTTCTTTCTTCTCCATCAGCCTTGTGACAACCCGACTTTTCAGGTCACTTTCTAGCATTAACTGAACGTAAAAACGTATTAAATGTTGTGTGAACATTTATGTGCTTATATGCGTTGACCTTAGCAAATTAGGGTTTTGTGTGATCAATCACTACGAGCATGCACCAAGTCTAAACGTTTGATATTCTTGTTCTATGATTTTATGTAAATCATACGTTACGATTTCTATATCTTATGATTTTAGGTGATAAATATAAGTATATGTATATATATAAAACATAATTTAATCACATTTATGATTGTATGTAATTTAAGGACTCTAATTACAAGTTATTTAATCATAGAATTATGTGATTTAAAGACATAAGTTATGATTTTAAAAGATTTTAATTACAAGTCATATATAAGTTATAGACTTAAAACCTATGATTTTATGTGGAACTAAAACGAGATTTATAATTCTTATAAACCTTATACGATTTATATATTTTGACGTTCCTCATATATTTGCCGTCTAGTATTCCTCCGTTAACCTCCGTTAGAGCCATTAGATTGTTATAAAAGTTCGAGGGCTTATATTGTAATTTATCAAACATGTTTTAATTAACTAAAACCTAGAGGGACTGATTGTGTCAATAACCCATTGTCAAAATTAAAACGTGAGTTACTGCGATTCAAGAATCGGTTTCGACATACCGATCATTACCACCCCCTCATCAGTTTCAATCGATCATAAATCCCGATATAATGAGAGAGTTATACCATTCAATCATTCACAGCCTCAATCCCTTGTTCCCTGATCTCCCTCTCTCGGTTTCTCTGTTTTTTTTTTGGCCTTAGAAGATTTTCCGGTGAACTCGAGTTGCCGGTCGATCATTGCATAACCGACTCCCATTTCACCACCATTGAACTCGCCTTTCAAAACCGAGCAAGCAGTGATCGTCAGTTTTGAGAAACGAGACATCGTGCGGTGTGGTCGTCAAGTTTCGGGAATCGATTTCGGTGTCAAAACGTATCAATCTCTCATCTCCGACTCGAGGTAATGATTCCCCTGTGTTAGTCGCATCTTTTTCTGCTTTTTATTTGAGATCTGCGATTTTCCGGCGACCGGAACTAGGGTTCCGATCACCGGAATTTCTGTATGAAGAAGATGAAGTCGGGTCGGTACATGTTATATAGTTTCGTTCCTGCTTTAAAACCAGACGCCAATCTGGCATGGCTGGTTAAGTCGTTGGTTCGTTTTCGAGAGGACGCGGGTTCGAGTCCCGGTCCCAACCCTTTTCTTTTTAAACCCATTAATTCCCTAAAACTCGGTTCTGGTCGCCGATGACACATAAAATATGTCTGACCGGATTCCTAACACCAACGACGACCTGGCCCAGTGGTGCGTACGCTGTATTGTAACATAGAGGTCACGGGTTCGAACCCGGTGACCTCCATGTTTTCTGTTATTATGTTTTTTGTGGTTTCTTTTAGCATTGGATTACTAGAACCCATCCCTAAATTGTTACTTCTCGTATTTCAACCCGTAAAAATTATATTTGAGACATTTACACCTCGTAAATCATATTTAACTTGTCATTTTAAATTAAAAATATAGTTTTAACATCTATAAATATATATATTGATATAAAACTTTGGGTTTACCTCCTTATAAATATATATATACATGACGTTGGCTTGAAACGAAGTGATCTTTGGTGTAAACCATAGAAGGTTTAGAAAACTATTTAAGAACGTCGTCTTGGACTAGAAACATAAAATATACGGTTTTGGATTATGATTCACCATAAATTGTGGTTTCTTTTCAAAATTAATATTTAAATCATTGGATTTAACATGTTTACGTATATATATATTTATAACTTGTTGAAACTCTATTATTAACGTCGCTTGAACATTTAATTAAATATATATATATATATATATTATATGTATTTATTTTGATATCCTTAAACTTAGAAAATATATATTAAAGTTATATATTAGATTTTCTCGCGTATTTCGATAATCGCTCGGATTTGGCACACGTGCCATCCTCGACTTGTTTTAGACTCCACGATCACTCGTTTTGTCATCTACGTTAGATTTATTAGTTATAGAACACACACTTATACATTTATGCTCGTTAGGTGATTGATTGTTTTGCACAAGAACTCGTTCTTGCTACCTGCTTAACTGTTTATTTGGAAACCTTGCCGAGCAACCTAAGGTGAGTTTCACGGCCCCATTTTACTGTTTTAAATCCTGTTGGGGGAGATTAACATGCATGATTTACACAACTGAGATAATTAGACTTTTATATATCACACGATTACTGATTACTGAGGCACACTAGACAACAAAGTCCTTCTCATGGTACCGTTAGTATTTGGTGATGATAGCGGGAAATATATTGTAGTACTACTGGGTTTGACAAACCCCACCCGGGTCAGTCGCTCTGACACGATTGGATATCGAACGGGTGTTATATTCGTCCTCAACGAAACAAGGCAAACTATAAACAACTGTCAGCTTCGGTGACCATCACGTGCAAAGTTTCATGTACATAGCCTAGCTAGCTATCTGATATATATTAGTGATTATGCTCACAACTTGTACTGTTTTGAGAATACTAAACCTGTGAACTCACCAACCTTTGTGTTGACACTTTTTAGCATGTTATTTCTCAGGTCGCTAAACTGGATTGACTGTCACGAGCTAGGATGCACCACCTTTGGATTTATGATTACCTTGCATGCATATTAGACAATAATACTTTCAAACTGATTATCTTTTGGTTTGCGCATGTTTGGCGCTTGAACATTTATTACAACTTTGTCGTTTACGCTTCCGCATTTCAAAACGCATTTACTTTGATTTGACAATTACATTGCATATAGACTGTTCGTATGGCTAATGTGTTCGATCCTGGTTTGTCACGCTCCCTGCGGCGCGTTGTCGCGCGTGGGATTTTTGGGGGTGTGACAAGCCTCAAACTGATCTTGACCTGTTTGAAGATACTCTTGCTCTCTTGCTATGTAAACATCGTACAAGCAGCTCCTGACATCTCCAATATTTTGAGGGTGAGCACCTGAAGCAGCAATCACAAATCTTAAGAACTCCATGTGATTGACCTTGCATTCTTCAGGTGCTACCTGCATCAGCTGATCCATGTGAACATTAAGCAAACCTTCTATTGGGTTGAAGGGCTTAGTTCCACAGATTTTGAATAGCTTTTTCTTCATCTTCTCAGGTAACCTCTCATTTGGATCAAAGTCAATATCGCTTGAGCTAGCAGAGTCTTCACTAGGATTGGTTTCAGCAGAAATTTTCTGATAAGGTGTTGAAGAGCTAGTTTTCTCCCTCTTTTTGGTAGCAACAGCTTCACCAGTTGGGTTTGATTCACTAGCCTTCTCCTGCTTAAGCCTGTTGATCAAAATATCTTGCTGTTGAACTGTTTGTAGCAGGGACTGCATTTGTGATTGCAGTTCAGTTTGTTTAGCCGTCAATTCAATTAGTAAGGCACTGCCCTCAACTGATTTCTCAGTATCCTTGGGCAAAGAAGAGCCATCAAGCCTAGCTTGATCAAGCTCAGCACCTTGGTTTTCTTGGCGCCTGGGATTCCCTGCAGACGTAGTTGTTGCCTCAGGTTCCATTTCTGGTTCCTTTGGTTCAAACTGGCTGTTGTTTGCCATAGATTGGGTCTTAAGTATGTTACTACTGTCCAATTGTTCCTGTGAGGAACCAATTGTAGTAGCAGCCCTTTCTATATGAACATCTGGATCACTCCTGATGTTCAACTCCTTAGGGGGTGAATGGGGGTTAGGAGAAACATAATCAATATCCATCAAATCATCTCCATGAGGTGAGGTTGATGAGAAGAGATTCTCATATGGATTTAGATCAGTTTCTGCTTCATTCACAGGTACATTCAGGGTTAGATTTATGGAGGTAAACAAAGAGGACGAGGGTTGTGCATCCAATCTAATAGAAGATGAGGTCTCAAGTGAGAGATCATCAGTAATATGGCTAAACCCTTGGCTTTGATATTGAGCAGACAGTGGGCATGCTCAAGGTTTTCAGTTAGGGTGGGTTTGGGAGAAACAGGTGGAGTAGACCCTGTCTCCTTGTCAACAACTTTTGCTTGAGTAGGTGAGGAAGTTTTGGTGGAAGATTTTGAGTGCCTGACCCTCTTTCTTTGATAGGTGATAGTGACATTAAGTTTGTCAAGAGGGTCAATTTCAGGTGTGGGTTTAACAACTGATGGTGCAGGTTCAGTGTTGTCACCTGGAGCAACATGCTCAGTTGGTTCTTGAATCTCAACTGGTTGTTCTTGCACATCCTGTGCAGGGACAACTCTTGGTTCTGGTAGTGGATGGTCATTTTCCACACCAAGACAGTTGGCAACAACATTCTTAGAAAGCAAGCAAGAAAAGATTTTCTCAGTTAAATGTTTTTTATTAAAAACAGTTCCAGCTCTTAGGACATCAGGGAATTGTGTATCCAAAATATTGTTGTAAAAACCTTGGGTACATATTAAAAGGTTTTGTACAGTTCTCCCTTAGCCCATCAAAAATCATTTTCGAAAAGTTACAGCACTCTCCCCTGATCACAGCATGAAGAGCAGTTGCTTGGGCTTCACCAAGTTCTTCATGTGATCGCCTTGGGGTTAGACACACCAACAAAGTGTGGGCAAGGAATCTCCAAACGAGTGGAAGATGGCATTTCTTCACTGTTTATCTTCTGGGATTTCCTGCGTAGCCTATGCCCATCAGGGTGAACTGGTATTCTTCCATGGAGACAGTGGAGATGCCTCCTTCATCCTGTAACTTTAAATGATTTCTGATCATCGCTTCAGTGATGTACACATCTCTTTCGTGTATTTTGCTTTCAACTTGCATGACTTGCTTGTCGTCTTCAACACCGGCACCCACTACTGTGTTAGCCCAGAATTGTGTAATCGTCTCATCGTAAATGATTGGACTTACAGTTAGGGCAAAATATAATTCCGACGCAGTGAGGAAGTCAATCATCCCGTCAAACGGAGCCGATTTCTCTGTTTTCTCCAAAAATGCTCTTTGACTGTGCTCATTATGGAACACGGGTGCTGCCATTGTTCTGTATTCAGTGATTCAGTTGGAAATTGAGAGTAGGTTTGATGAAATTGAGAATGAAACGAGAGCGATTGAGGAATATTTGGGATTTTAGGTTTCGTAAGTGAAGGGTTTTCTCTGGAAGTGACACTTAAATGGTGAGGAGAGAGGGAATTAACGGTAACGGGAAAGGTGGGGTTAGTGGCGCCAGCAGTTAACCGTCACTGTTAACGCTTTGGGCGTTTGTACGGTGCAACAGTAATTCCGTCACTGTTAACGCTTTGGGAGTTTCTCTGGAAGTGATACTTAAAGGGTGAGGAGAGAGGCAATTAACGGTAACGGGAAAGGTGGGGTTAGTAGGGCCAGCAGTTAACCGTCACTGTTAACGCTTTGGGCATTTGTACGATGCAACAGTAATTTCTAACTGAATCACTAAATACAGTTAGGGCAAAATGTAATTCCGACGCAGTGAGGAAGTCAATCATCCCGTCAAACGGAGCCGATTTCCCTGTTTTCTCCAAAAATGCTCTTTGACTGTGCTCGTTATGGAACACGGATGCTGCCATTGTTATGTATTTAGTGATTTAGTTGGAAATTGAGAGTAGGTTTGATGAAATTGAGAATGAAACGAGAGCGATTGAGGAGTATTTGTGATTTTAGGTTTCGTAAGTGAAGGGTTTTCTCTGGAAGTGACACTTAAAGGGTGAGGAGAGAGGGAATTAACGGTAACGGGAAAGGTGGGGTTAGTGGGGCCAGTAGTTAACCGTCACTGTTAACGCTTTGGGCGTTTGTACGGTGCAACAGTGAAATAACTGTAAAGGGACCCACTTAATCCAGAATTCGATTAAGTCTTCATTAAAGTTCCTCCGGAACTTTTCCTTCAGAACAATTTTGTTCCTTCGAAAAAGTGAAGTTCCCTCGGAACTACTTCCCTTAGAGTATTTCTCCTCATTTCTTCTGAAAAACTTCCCTAGGAAGTTTCTTCGGAGTTTCAAATTACTCCGGAATTCCCTGAAACACTTAGAAAAACACTTGAAACACATCAGAAGCTTAAGAGAGTTCCCTCGGAACTTCTCTTGAATGAAATTGCTTTAGGAGTAAGTTACCTCGGAACAATTTTGTTCCCTCGGAACTTACTCAGGAATGCTTAAAACACTTAGAAAATTTAAGAACTCAATAAATTTAGCAAATTTTGTGCAGTTTTAGTTATGAACAAATTTCAGTGAAATTTTCGAAGACTTTTCGTGGTTTTTAGAAGAAGTGGATCAAAAGACATATAAGCACATAAGGAATCATTAAAATATGTCCAGAAAGCAAAAATTGACAGCAAAAGTTAACCAAAGTTCATCATCCCAATAGCTATAAAGAGGAAGAAGGATCTTGCCTCATCAAATGCCTTGGTGAAAAGGTCAGCTAGTTGAAGATCAGTATGAACTTTGTGTAACTTAATCAATTTCTTTTCTGCACAATCTCTAATAAAATGGTACCTTATCTCAATGTGCTTTGTCTTAGAGTGCTTCACAGGATTGTTGGTGATGGAAATGGCACTTGTGTTGTCTGCATACATAGGAGTTTCTAGAAATGTGATTCCATAATCCAGAATTTGATTTTGAATCCAAAGCACTTGACAACAGCAGCTAGAAGCAGCAATGTACTCAGCTTCAGCAGTTGATGTAGAAACACAGGTTTGTTTCTTGCACTGCCATGATACAAGCCTATTTCCTAGAAATTGACATCCTCCTGATGTTGATTTGTTATCCAAGTAGCAGCCACCATAGTCACTGTCAGTGTAGGAAACAAGAGAAAAGTCATTATTCTTTGCATACCACAACCCCAGTTTTGGTTGTCCCTTGAGGTATTTGAATATTCTCTTCACTGCCTTCATGTGGGATTCTTTGGGAGCAGACTGATATCTGGAGCATAGGCATACACTAAACATAATATCAGGTCTACTTGCTGTCAAGTACATTAATGAACCAATCATTGCCCTATAAGTGTGTTGATCAACAGGTTCACTTTCTGACTCAGAGTTCAGATTGTGAGAGGTTGAAATAGGAGTTTTTGCAGAAGAGGAAGATAGCATATCAAACCTCTTGAGCATATCTTGAATATATTTGGACTGGTTCAAGAAGATGCCCTCTGCAGTTTGCTTAACTTGGAGACCCAGAAAGAAATTAAGTTCACCCATTGAGCTCATTTCAAATTGATCTTGCATCAAGGTCTCAAACTCCTTGCACAACTTAGGATTGGTTGGCCCAAATATGATATCATCCACATATATCTGAACAAGCAACTTGTATTTTCCAACTTTTCTGATGAATAGAGTTTTATCAATAGCTCCTCTTCTATATCCATGGCCAAGCAGGTAGTTTGAGAGTGTCTCATACCATGTTCTTGATGCTTGCTTGAGGCCATACAGAGCTTTGATCAGTTTACACACCTTGTTAGGATGGTGTGGGTCTTCAAACCCTGGTGGTTGACAGACATAAACTTCTTCCTTCAGTTTTCCATAAAGAAAAGCACTCTTGACATCCATTTGATAAACTGTGAAGTTCTTGAAAGCTGCATAGGAAAGAAATATTCTGATTGCCTCTAATCTTGCAACAGGAGCAAAAACCTCATCATAGTCTGTCCCTTCTTCTTGAGCATATCCTTGAACAACAAGCCTAGCTTTGTTCTTGACAACAATTCCTCTTTCATCCTTCTTGTTTCTGAACACCCATTTTGTTCCAATTGGTTGAGCATCCTCAGGAAGGTCAACCAGTTCCCAAACCTGTTGTTTGTTGATTTGGAACAATTCCTCTTGCATGGCTTCAATCCAGTGGTTGTCTTTTAGTGCTTGCACAACTTGCTTTGGTTCTTCTTGAGACAGGAAGCAAGCAAATAAACAAATATTTGCATCAGCAGCAGACTTGCTTCTTGTAAGAACAGGAGCATTCACCTCACCAATCACATTCTCAATTGAATGAGTTTTGTTGACATTTGTGTTCTGAAAACTTGGAAATTCGTGACTTCGAACTTGCCTAGTTGGTGGGATAAATGGGGGGCAATAGGATACTAAGCTTAATTCGTGGCATTCTTTGTGAAGGGGGTAAATTGGATGTAGTTGCAGCAGAAACATGTTGATCACTCATGTTGTTAGCAGAGTTGATGTTCTTTTCATGAGGTGAGTCAATGAAGTTTGACTCAGGAGAAACATCATGATCAGCATATTGATTTTCATTTGGAGAATGCTGCATACTCCCATCATTACTGGTATCTGAGACATATCCATCCTTTTGTGATTGTGAATCACTTGACTCAGTTTCAACCAAGTTCACTGGAGTGGGATCAGTAACTTGTTGAATTGCAGCTGTTGGCATGGTGGGTGGTTTGTAAGGTTGTGTGCTGACAGAGGAGTAAAAATGACCAAAATTGCAACCATCCTTCTTTGCATTTGAGTTCTCCCCCTGAGACTGCACATACTCACTAAAAGACTTATCAACTGTAAAGTTGAAAGCATTGGTTAGTGAATCAATATCAAATAACCATGAGGGTTCAGAACTAAACTTATTTGATGATTTTTCATTGAAAAACACTTTAATTGACTCTTCAATAATTTTAGTTCTGAGGTTGTAGACTCTGTATGCCTTAGCAACACCTGAGTATCCAACCATGAAGCCATCATCTGCCTTTTCAGCAAACTTAGCTAAATTCTCACTGGTTATTAATATTGTAACAGGACAACAAAAAACTTTGAGAAAATGGATACTTGGTTTTCTTTTTCTCCAAAGTTCGTATTGTGTCTTGTTTTTACCTTTGACCACAAGCACCCTGTTCTGAACATAGCAGGCAGTGTTCACTGCTTCTGCCCAGAAAGTTACAGGGAGCTTAGACTCAGCCAACATTGATCTAGCAGCCTCAATCAGTATTCTATTTCTCCTCTCAGCAACCCCATTTTGCTGAGGAGTCCTAGCAGAACTGAACTGCCTAGATATCCCCTTTTCTTCACAAAAAGAATTTAAAACATGATTTTTAAATTCTGTACCATTGTCACATCTAATTGTTTTGACTTTGAGATTTGACTGATTTTCAAGTTGTGTGATTAAAGCAGAATTTCAGGTGTTTCATCCTTTCTTAGGAAGAAAACCCATGTGTATCTTGAAAAATCATCAGTGATAACAAAACAATAAGATTTCTTTCCCAAACTCATTACCCTTGTAGGACCAAAGAGATCCATATGAAGCAATTCTAAGGGTTGAGAAATTGAATTTTTCAGATTTGGACTTATGAGAAGACTTGTGCTGTTTACCCTTTAAACAAGCAGTACAATGTCCATTACAATTAAAATGTTTCTTTGGTAAACCATTAACCAACCCTAAATTGATAAGTTTGTTCATGGTTTTGTAATTAATATGTACAAGTCTTTTGTGCCATAGGTCAGACTCATCAATAGAAGCTCTTGATATTAAACAAGTATTGCCATCATGAGATTTGACACTTGCCATATCAAGTAAGTACAAGTCATCCTGTCTTTTTGCTTTAATCAGAATCATCTCAGCAGGAATTTTGAGACCAGGCTTAAGTGCTAAAGCTTCTTCATCATTAAACAGAACATTCATGTTCTTATCACAAATTTGTGATACACTCAACAGACTGAAATTCAGAACATTGACAAGACTTACCTTGTCAAGAGTAAAACTTCCATTTGATACACTACCAAGTGCTGTAATGTACCCTTCATTGCTTCCAAAAGCAACGAGACCTCCATCATGTCTTTTTGTATTTTCTAGAAGATTTTTATTACCTGTCATGTGAGTGGAGCACCCACTATCTACAACCCAAACATTTGCTTGAGATTTATTAGGTGGCCCCTCTGCAATTGCAGGTGAAGAACCACTGGCCATCAAGGCATGGTTGGTTGGAGCAAACTCACTCATCACTTCTTCCCAGTCAACAAACCCTGTTTTGTTTGCCACAGCAGCAGTTGCATGGCTTTGATTGTTATAAGAGGGCTTTGGAGGAGTAGGGCCTGAAGAAGAGCTAGGTTTGGTGAAATTAGAGCTTCGTTTGGTGTACTCTTATTTCTTCTCATCATTGTATCCACCATCTCTTCTTGGCTGAGAACACTCCCTGGCAAAGTGTCCTAACTGATTACAGTTGTAACACTTGACTTTAGATTTGTCAAGGCAAATGGGAGCATTCTTGGCTCCATTATACTTTCTCCCAGTTCTCTTGTAGAACCTTTGTGCCCTCAGTGACACCATTGCAAGTTGGGTAGTGATGTCAATTTCCTCTAGATCATCTGCACTAATGCATTCAAGATCTGATCTAGTAAACCTTGTGTAAGAACTGTTAGCAACATTTGCAAAGTTTTGATAATATGAAACTTCATGTCCCTTAGGAGACTCATGAAAAGATACATATGGTTCTGATTCAGAATAATTTTCTGAGTGAGTAGTGATGAGGGCCAAAGTGCCTTTGGAAGATGATGTCTGGTTAGATGATACACCAGACTTCTCATTCATCTCCATCTCATGTGCACTCAGCATTCCCTAGAGATCTCCTAATTTCAAGGTCTTGAGGTCTTTTTTATATTTTATGCTAACTGTATAGACAGTCCAAACTTCAGGTAATGATCTTAAAAATGTTTCTGATTATATCAGCATTGTCAATTTTCACATCTACACCCTGCAGTTCATCTATTAGTCTCACATATCTTAAATATTGCTCAGACATTGTTTCACCTCTTTTGTAACAAAAATTTTCATATCTTTGTTTCAAAATGTCTTTCTTGTTCTCTTTTACCTCATCTGTCCCCTCATACATTTCAATAAGAGCTTTCCAAAGATCATGTGCAGTTATGCATCTCTTAAAGCCAATGAGTATGGAATTAGGAAGAGCTGCCTGGAGTGCCCACAAAGCTTTGTACTCACCTTCACATGTCTTATGGTCATCATCAGAATAATTCTCATACGTTTTGATAAGATCAACAATTGGTTGGGTAACAGATTTAGTGGTGATGACTTGTGGTCCATTGATAATGGAAGCCCACATTTTGTGGTCAGTGTTTTTACAGAAAATTTCCATTCTAAGTTTCCAAGTATCAAAGTCATCAGGAGTGAAGGTGAGAGGTTTGTTAGTGCTGCCATTCCTTAGTTCACTCATTTTCAGAGATCAAGAATCGAAACAGTCTTATCCAAAGCAAACAGAAACACCTTTAAGTAATAAAAGTTAAACGAAATTCTTTGAAACTTTTTAAACACAAGAGCCAAAGCTCTGATACCACTTGAAGGATCGTGGTTAGAATCAGCTAACCAAACAAGTTCCTTAAAGGTATCAAACAAGAAAGGCGGAATCAGACTTGTTTGTGTTTATGTTAAAATGCCTTTGATCGATAACTATAACAAATAAACAAGAAGTAAAGTAGTTGAACACAAGATATCAATTCCAAGCACTACTATATTATTACTTCTCAGTGTTTACAAAGTGTTACAGCAGATGAACAAGAGAGAGTTGATCGACAATAAACAAAAGAAATACAAGTAATATATATAGTGCAAGGAGGAAATAAAAGATAAACTTTTATTTCCATTTAGCTACAAGGCTAAATAAACAAATCATATCTACTCCAAAAGTTGTTGTAGTACAAGCATGCCTCTGTGAACAGTTGAGCAGCCCTATCGGTGAACAGTGTACAGCATGGCGTAAAGTAAAACTGCTTTCTGACAGCTTTCTGCATTGGAACTTGCAACAAGGGGATAAGTCAAAGTTCCGGAGTAACAAAGAAAAAGTTCTGGAGGAACTACTTAGTGTATAGGAAGTTCCGGAGTAACTTCCTTCGGAACTCTGACTTAGAGAATTTCAGCCGAGCTGAACATTCCCAACATATTTACTGTACGTCATTCTACCAATCAGCCATTCACACCACATATACTTAGCCAATCACTTTTTGCCACCGAGAAGTCTTTTGTTATCCTTTGTTTCACGCGTGTTAAACTGGGGTACAATTGTCACTTTCTTAAAGTGGGTGTACAAGAGATCTCATTCTCTCTCTCAAATCCTCACTTTCCTTCTCTCTTCTTCTTCAGTGTCTAACATCATGGAATCAGGGTTAAAACTCTTATCTGTGCTTTTTGTTACGATTAAGATTCTTCAGTTTTCATTGTTGATTTCTTCATCGTTGATTGTTGATTGCTTCGCCGTTCTTTATTTTGTAGGTTACATGGAGTTGATGATGGTTCCTAGATGCATCATCTCTCCTCAAGCAATTCGGCCGGTTAATTACGGGTAAATCACCAAGAAAGACACCTTCATTGAGAAGGTGATGATTACAAAATTGTCTAGAATCTTTTTGGTATGCACACTAAGGGAGTGTTGGGTTGTGGGGGTATGAATCTGAGAAAAAGGGGTTATTACCCATAAAAGTGGGTATTTTTCATGCCCATCTAAAGTATTGTTTTTAAGTCGACATGCTTCCGTTTTGATGGCCAGTTTGTCTATCGTGTTCTCCGTTGTCTACATGTTTGTTCCTTTATTTTCATATTTCTTTGGTGTCTGTTTCTTCGTCAATTTGTTCATTTGTGTTTCTAATCAGTTCATCTAGGTGTGATTATCAGATCAATAGGTGACAGTAAAAAATATATTCCAACTAAGTGGGGCTTACAAATCTGAGAGGAAAAGACCATTCAGTTAGGGTACCTAGAAGCACAAATTAGAGACGGAATCCACGGATTGAAAGCGTAGGATAAGCAAAACCTCTTGATTTGGTGCCTTCTTTGGTCACAACTGGTGGTGCAGAGGCGAATTGCACGATTCTTTTTGCCGTTCTTCACCTTCTAGGTCACTGTCGATTACCTATAGACTTCATCTGGATTTTCTTTTCCATTAACATTTTCATATTCGTTGTCGTCTGCTTTGCAGGTTGTCACAAGAGGGAAGTGATGTGGAGAATTAACTACGTTTTGGAGACCATAAGAGGGTAACAATGGTGTACAGATTTGGGGATTTTGCTTTCTTCCTCTTCTATTGTCGATGATTTTGGAGAAAGAATCAAACATCGATGACCGATTCCATGTAAGGTTCTAATTAAACTATGTGTTCTTCTTTATTAGTGAAATAGTTTAATATTCATGAGTGTAATTAATTTTATAAATCATTAATGTAGATTCTTTACGTGATTGCTTTTTTTTTTTGTAATAGTTTTCTAGGGCCTTGAAGAAATGGATGATTGATTCTGTTATATGATCAGTCCTTTATTTTTCTTATGCAATTTGTTTGTGTTAATTTTGACAAGAGATTGAGGCTGTGATGAATTGATTGATAAATTGTTATACTTTACATTAAATCACAGTGACCTGCGGCAGGAGAAATATTTTAAATTAAGGTCCTTACTATCACCATTTTAGAAATTGTTTGGAATTTGAGAACAAATTAGAAGTGTACACATTTATTCATTAACTGTCATGTTTGAGTTTGAAAATAAATTAGAAGTATATATATTTATTTGTTAACTATATTGTTTTTAGACTTTTTATTATAGGTAATATGATGCAGATGTTTGCATAAGTATGTTGAAATAATATTGGTTACAACATTTTACCATTTGAGTTACTTCAATTGAAGTGACATTGAAAGTTGGAAGAGTGTGTCATACAATTTCTTTTCAGTGATAATAATATAAGAAAACATACCCATAAAATGATTACTGCTGTCATTTGTGTAATACAGTTTCTTTTCAGTGATGATAATAGAAGAAAACATACCCAGAAAGTGGTTACTGCTTTGAATCTATATATAGTATGTACAGTTTTCCATTGTATTTACCTGTCAATTTCTATGCTGCAGGTTGGCAGTTTTCTTGCACAAATTTGCTTAAAGGTAAGTACATTACCTGTTTTATGTAGATATATATTTAGATAGTCGTTACATATCAATACTTATTATAATATCAGTTATTTAACTACATTTCATTCAGCTACCTGGTTACCTGCTGTGATAAGTCTTTAGTTCTTTTATAACATGCGTGGCTTTAAAGGACATTCGCGTGCGGCCAGGAAAACTTAGAATAATCTGCGTTCCCTTATACAGAGGGGGCAAATGATAGTCAACCAATACTGAGCTACTCAGAGGGACACCAAGTCACTGAACCAACATACCAGTAAGTTATGAAATACATTATGTTATTCAAGTAACAAAAAATACACTAAAACAACATGAAACAGTTACTGCATGAACGGTCTTCTGATGGACGAAACCGGAACACTTCATGTTGTAATATTCAATGAAGCAATGGCTGCAGCACTAGGAATGAGTTGCACAGACATGGTCATCCAAAAAGGATATGACAACCCATTTACCATTTTCCTCAGCCAATGCTCTTTCTTCTAGGTTTAACAATGAAATACATCATCCGACTCAAACACAATGCGCCAGCAGTCATTGAACAATTGAAACACAAGCAATCGAAAGCCAGTTGAAGAGCATAATTCAGCTGTTGCCACCGGCAGAACCACAAACTCCAGCCGGAAAACCAACCCGCAAACACTCAACAAACTCCCCAGGTACACAAAAATAGAACACTAAAAAGTGTTGGTCCCGAAACAACAATCGTTCACGATATCGTAAACACAAACAAGTGCGGAATCCTTTGTTTGTGAGTGATTCGAGAAGAAGATGATGAAAAAGACTTGATTTAAGATGAAGAACAAAGCAACACAATCAAATCTTGAATGTAGAACAATCAATCTTCTATTATAGTGAGTTTGCGATCGGAAATACAAGAGAGAATGCTGGAAATCGTAATCACAAAACTACTAGAATCATAAACTAGATGGGTATTTATACTACCCTTACAAAAGCCCTAATGAAAATCGTAAACCCACAATAAGAAACCGGCCCAAGTGGCCCAAGTCGTAAACATATCAAGCCCACACCCGAGAAGCCCAAGTCTAATGTTCATGCCTCACAATGTATAGCCCAACAACAAGCAAATTACCTAATCAATTACAACTAATTAACTTCAATCGATATACAGATGGCAACAGAACCAATCCAAAGAAACTCAAAGAGAAAGCTGCCTAAGAAGAAGTTTAGATGCAGGAAACTTTTGGTCTTTCTTTTGTATAGCAAGGGAAGACATACTTTAACTTAAATCCCCTATGACCTTTATTTTGTGTACACAGGGATAAACGCTTCAACTTAAACCCCTACAGATGGCCATCATTTTGTATACTGAAGTGCAAAACTAATGACAATCATTTTGCAATCTATCCATATCAATTAACTATGCACTTTTCATTTCCATACCCATTAAATAAAATAAAAAATTATCAAATAAGATATGACCTGCCGCAACGCGCGGGTGGGTTCACATCTTGTTCATGTAATATTTGATGTGTTTGTAATGTTTAGGTGATGGAGAAGTGAGTGCAGATGAGTTCATGAGGATGATGAAGACGTATATGAGAACGTCATATTTGATGTATTTTTTGATCATAGGTTGTCTTGACCGCTACACAAATACCTAACTTAAACTGTAGTAGGGCAAGCTAGGGTATCGAACCAAGGGAGTTGATGGTTATTAGTGACTCTAATTATCTAACCTAAATTACGAACCTAGAATACTGTCACTATCCTAAGTTGTACTACTAAACTAACTTAAACTAATTAATTAACTAAAGTGCCTCTTGGCTGTTTTGATTGGGTTGACTGCTTTCTGATTCACTTAACGCCTAATTTATGATCACTAATTTTACTAACTAACAACTGATTGATTTGTTCTTATATTACTGAAAATCAATTACTTTAGGATCCGGATTAGTGAATTATTGATTTCGCACTTTGGGAATCTAACCTAGAAATCACATAGACATGATTGTGCTAGCGTCTAACCAACCTAACCAACTGATTATCATGCACGTACTTAGTATAGTCCTAGAGCTATGCTCAGAGAGGTAGTCCGAGAGCGGGGGGTACGAACAATGACAAACAATCAGAATTAATCAAACAAGCACTAGAATCACGGATTGTCACAGATCAATAATTCTATCTAAGCAATTAGAAACCCTAGATTAAAAACAATAAACACTAACCGTTCACCCAAGTAATCACCGGTTGCTAGCCGAACATCACAACCATCATCGAATCATTCAGGAACAAGAAAAAAGATGAAAAACTAAGTAAAAGTCGTTTAGAGTCGGCTCTGGCCGAAAACACAAGTTAAGAACCCTAAAAACGAAGTTAAATCTGATCCCTCGCGTGCCGGGAGGGATTCTCCTCTTATTTCTCGCGGCGATCCGCCAATTTCATCTAATTTCCGATTTATGAATTCTACTAAATTGCATTCACTCTTGACCAATATGATTAATCTGTCATCACGTGGATCCCATATGCATTTTTATTTAGTCAATTCTTGATTCACCAAGTTTTGCTCCTTCAAAAATTACCATTGCCATATTAATACATTAGACAACTTGTGTTGACTTTTTGACATTTTCCTACTACGTACTTTACCTATATATATATATATATATATATATATATATATATATATATATATAGTGTTTACGCAAAAAATAATAATCGCTGATTTGTTACAATGGTTAGGTCTTTCGGCTTCAGCAGTTTCGACCCAGGTTTATTCCGAGTTTACTCTTTTTTTAAACAATTTGATTGGTTATTTACGTGATATTTAAGGGACCAACATAAATTATTTTTTTTGCAGGCTCAATCTACGTCTGCCACTACGGCACCATGTATTATCTTTGGTCCTTATCATTGCCGTCCTCTGTTTCTTTTTCCTTTTCCGCTTTCGATTTTGACGATCAATCTGCAATTCATCAACAAAGGTAGCTTTTGCTTCTTAATTTTTGCCTGCTTTCCGATTACATCTATGCTTCCCTCTTTCATTCATTGTAGGTTCTAATTAATTTTCCAGGAAGCTAATTGGAATTTCCGTGGAGGTTAATTTCACTTTTCACATAACTTTTCATCTGTTATTGGCTTATTGAGGTAATTAACTCTTTCTGCTCTCTTCTGAATATTGAATCACTGGTGTCATTGAAAATTATAGAATTTATGGCTTTTAATAATCTGTTTGTAGAATAATTTGATCTGTCTTTGTTTTATACTTTTATTGTTGTTTCATGACATGTTTTGTGGAGCAATAACTTTCTTTTTAGGTAGAGGCAAGATTTTTAAATCAATTTAGAGCTAATTATATCATCTATCATATTCTAACTGTCATACAGTTAATAGTTATAATATTGGTTATTGGTGTTGATTTTTATTAAGATTCTTAGGTTTGATAAGTTATTTGAATGGGAAACTGTGGATAGGTAATTTCCTTTTTTAAGGGAAACAGTGATTAAATTATTTGAATGGGATTGTAATACAAGTTTAAGACGTTTTGTTGATTTTTTTTTAAAATTTTTAAGATTCATAATCCTTATCATTGAATTTATATTTTGTTTCTTTTGGCTTATTGAAAGTAAACACTGAAATAGGTTGCTTGAATGGGATTTGTGAGTGTATCTTCTTTTTTTTGGTAGTATGAGATGTGGTAGGCTGAGATGACATTTCATAGGAAAAGAAAGAAACTTAACATACTTATTGCAATAGAATGCCTAGACAATATATAACATGCTTCATAATAGACCATATGGAAAAACAGAAAAAAAAGATCTTTGAACAATACATGCCCTTTTAGCACCTTTATGTTTGTAACTTTCTATACCTAAAGATGAATTATTTAATCTACTACAGTAACAGATGGGAGATTTATACATGTATTTATCATTCACATATATAAAAAAGTCCAATCAAATAAAACTAATCAATAGCAAGAACTAAACATTGAAACTATGTTTGTTCTTTTGGGAATCAAAATTATAAATTTCTTTACATGAAATGTGAAATGAATGATACTAATGTTTATGTTTATTGTCTTAATTCTGTATGGAAATTTTTTTCAAAGATAAATGAATACAAATTTTTAAAAAAAATGCATGTTGTTTATAAATCATTTAGGAAATTATTGTGTGTGATATGTTATTGTCTTTTATGTTATGTGCCTTTTCTAGATTTATTTGATGATAGTTATTGAATCAATAGAATATCAGAAAGTGCCTATGCTTATATGGAAATTTGCATGTTAATTATAATCTATGAAAGTTGTAAATAAATGTAAAACATAAAGGTTTAAGATAACTAGCATTAGTTGTTCTTAATAAGATCTTAGAACCTCAAACACATAGCAAATTAACTTGCAGTATGCATAGAATTACTATAATTTAACAGTTATGAAATGAAATCAGAAGCCAATCTGTATAAATGTAAAGTTAATGATAATGTCTTAAATAAACCTCAATTGTAGTCACTAGAGAACAAAATGACTTCGACCTTTTGGACTATCCAAACCTAAAAGCATTTGGACAAGATTATGAAAGCTTGAAAGTTTCTTGGATGAATGGTTTTGTTCATTTTGGAACAGAGGCATGTATTTTATCTATCATTTCTCTTTTAAAAATAGAAACAACAATTACTTTTCTCTTTACAGCAACTTAAATGAATTTTCACCTTTTGTTACTTTTGTTATATGTTTTTTTTACTTCAAGTATTATTCATATCGCATACATTGTAAAGATATTAAAATTGACTTATCAAAGTTTTAATACACGTAAACAAAGCAAAAAAAGTTAACATAAAAAACAAACAATCAATACTTTTAATTATATCGGAAATCTGAATAGCTTTATTAATACTTAACGTAACCGGTTAACCGCTGCAATACGCGGTTTACATTTATTATGATAGAAACCTTTATTATCTTTTAGAATTTTTGTATAGATTATGCGGCCACACCAAATCTCACGCAAGCGAGGTATTTCCTCAACAGAAAATTTAGGTTCACCTCATTATCATCAGGTCACAAATGTGTTAGATATTAACAATTCAACACCAATTTCAAAACCTTACCTGCAACAATACAATAATACAAACAAAAGGAAAACTTTTTCGGTTTCATCTAAAGGTTCAATTGTACACACAAATTCGTCTGATAGGTTTCAATATAAATCGAGCTGAGCATATAGGTGACACATCAGGCTCCACATCAACACAAGTCCCCTCTGGAAGAACACCCAGAAGCCCTGTTGCTTCTCTACCCCCCACGAACTCCAATACCAACAAGGCAATCACACCGTCAGTCAACAACAACCAGAGTCAAAAGATCTCTTCCTACAGATACCGGTTCGCTTCTTACCTAACCTCTATCCCAGTGCACAACTTCAATCACGAAACAACGGATATATTGAAAAATTACAGCACCATTTCGACGTACGAACTTAGTACTCAGCGTGCTGTTTTTTTTTCCAGGGACTTCTTCATATGATGACCCACCAAATGCTTAGGCAACACCAGCACCAGTGGTCAAATGTTTTGTAAACACTGCAGTCGGATGTTTTGCATGTTAAATACAACACCGCAATCGGATGTTTTGAATGTTATATATACATATACAGCCACCCAATTTTGCTATGTAATATATGGGTGTCAAATTCTCTACGTGTCTGAAAACTTTGAATACACAACCGCTGCAACGCGCGGTTGATTCCTCGTTCCTACACGCAAAACACAAATATCACAATTCTTTCATTCCTCTATTCGTAAAAATAAAGTAACAATATTTATTTTATTTTTATTATCTTTTATTCTTTTATTTATTTATTTTAAAACATTTAATAATTAGAACTTAACTCTCCGATCGGTGTAACTCGTGTTCAATTTAATATTATCAAATTTCACACATTCACACCATAACATACTCAACACCAAAACTATTTAAATTAGTATCTTTTATACTCAACTTGGTGTGTATAGAAATTACAAAGAAGAAGTCCATGAATTGTGATTTCTAAAATGTACATCCTCCCATACACAAGGTACAAGAGTTAAATGCATTTTTACCTAAGGTTGGGTTTTGATGAATAGGACTTTCCGTTATGTACAACTTTCCCTACTGAACGTACCACCACAAGATGCATGTGAAACTAACAGGTTCAGTTAGTGTGGTTAACGCCGTTTATAACCATCTAAAGTCGTTTTTGTGGGCCACGCTCGATGTTGGAAACATAAACCAGAGGAGCACATCACGTTCTCCTTACCTGCTTTCATCCCTACAAACACTTTCCCTTACCTGCTCTGATTTCTCCATCATCGGCCAAACCCCTGCTCGCTTTTCTTTCAAGAACAAGTGAGAATATATTTACAGGTTTGTTTCGTGTTTATTTTGTTGCTTTTGATAAAAACCCTAATTTTGTTGTAGATTTGAGAATTTTGGTTTATGTTGATGGCTTCAATTTTGTTCTATTTATCAGATACGGCGTTGAATATGGAAAATAGGGTGTTTGCCCCTAATTTGTTCCTCAAGGAATCAAAAGAATCACGGAGGGTACAAAGGTATGTTCACGTTTAATTACAAAACAACCCAAACTAAAAAGTAGTTGAGTAAAGAACTCCCAATTTCTAACCTCACAAATCTTGATGGTTAATGATAAGAGACAACTGAACATGCTGAAAGAAATGAAAACATAAATCGAGTTCTTGATTTTACTGGTAAACTGATTTGCATCAAATGACTAAATCATTCATTATAAGAAAATCTTGAATCTTAGTACACGATCTTGGGGATGGATAATACATTCTTGAATCGTTTTGTTAAATACACATTTTTTATTTTCAGCACTTTATATACATCTATCTAATATAATTCGTATACCGTTGGTCAAATCTTGAATGGCTAAAACAATTGATTTTGCTGCCAAAGGCATAAATGATTACCATAAGTAAATTCCTAAAATGTCCAAATTGAAAAAAAAAGTTTCACATTATGTCCATTTGAAAAGTCAGACCCTCATTTTGTCCATGTTTTACGGTCTTCTCCTATCATAGATTTTGTGGCCGTCCTACCATTAACCATCCAATTATATCTTGCCACGAGACACTTTTGACCATAAAAGTATGGTCTAATCGACCATAACTAATGATTGTTCGACCATAAAAGTATAGTCTAATCAACCATAACTAATATCAACTACACATTTTCTTAGAACCAATAAAAAAACACGTAGGATTCGACCATACTTTTATGGGAGATTCGACCATACTTTTATGGTAGATTCGACCATACTTTATGGTAGATTCGACCATACGTTATGGTAGATTCGACCATACTTTAATGGTAGATTCGACCATATTTTATGGTAGAATCAATTATTAGTGTCACGTGGCAAGATATAATTGGATGGTTAATGGTATGACGACCATAAAATCTATGGTAGGAGAAGACCGTAAAACATGGACAAAATGGGGGTCTAACTTTTCAAATGGACATAATGTTGGACTTTTTTTTCAATTTGGACATTTTGGGAATATTCCCTAAAAGAAATCTAATTTTTAGTTAGCAAAGTGTCCTTAGCACCGCTGTTTAAACATGTGAATATATGCAATGGTTGCAATTATTTCTTTATGTAATAAATGATAATTGTGTATGTATTTTTCATGTAGGATTATCTTCTCGAGGATTTAGAAGAGAATGTAAACGTAAGTACAAAGCCCTTATCACAACTGTGATTTTGTATTTTTCGTTCAGATGTTTTGTTTGTGATTTCTCTCTGACTTGATTTGGAAGAAGAGTCGGTTGTTTATAAAGAAGAAGGTTGCCGTCATGTCTTATAGAAAAAGTCTGTTTTTAAGGGTTTTGATCAGGCATTTGGTTACGATCCTGTTCCCGCATCTGAAATGTCATCTAAAGGTTTGCATCTGGCTGATAATTCATTACTCTTTCTCAACAACTTAGTTCATTTGGATTTGTATGTTAATGCAGTACACAGAAGTTTTGTAGTGTTGGAGATGATACTTGCTTGATATTGTGGGATGCAAGAACTGCAACCCAGCTGATCACAGAGGTTTGCTGCAAAAATTTTGATTTTAATAATCTTTATTTATGCATGCAACTCTTTGAAACGTAATGGATTATAATCTCTATAGTATTACGTGGGTGCATTGTCTTTGTTCCTTTAAATTAGGTTGAAAAAGCACACACTGATAATGTTCATGGCGTTGATTGTTGATTGATGACAACTTTAGTCTAACTGTGTATATTTTTCTACTTTGTGAACTTTTTTTCTTTTTCCTAAGGAGTCTTATTTTAAAATCTAACTTTAAAATAATTAAATAAAAAATGAATTTCCTGTATGTTTAAAGATTAGATAAGTAGTGAGTTTTGTTAGTTTGTTCTTGGAATGTTGGAGTATAAATAAGTTATAAAAAACGATTTTTTAAAACATGGCTGATTTGATATCAATGTGTTTAGTGGATTGCATCATTGTTTGGGTACATTGAATCAATGTGTTTTATTAAAATTGGTTTTTGGCTTTTTTATGCTGCCTTTAGGCTGACTCCAAAAATTACAGCATATTTGCTGATGTTTAGAATAGGTTTGATTGTATTTTTATGGGATATTTAAAAAATAATTCCCATTTTAATTATGTCATCTTGTATCCTGATTTGTTTTATATAGTAATGTACACAACTTCGTATTATTCAATGTACATGACAAAATTGGCCACATTATCAGTTCACTTAAATCAGGTTTTTTGTTTTCCAAATAAACTGGACGGTCTTGTCATTTTCTTTTTCTTAAAAAACTTATTTCATGTTTTGGGTGATTAATTTCACATTTTAAAGCCTCTATTTATTTTACGTTTATAATTTTATACTTTAGTTTGAGCTCTTTCTAATTAATCCTTACGATGTTTAAAAGGTGGCATATAATAAGATGCAATTTTGCTATAGTAGATATGGAGTTTTTCTATTGAATAACCCAAAACTAATACTCTATATGGTCATAAGGTGTACACAAGATTCGAATGAATGATATAGTTGGTTCCTATGATGCACGGGAACGGGTACGGGTACGGGAACGAGAAACGGGTACCCGTACGGGAACGGGAAGCGGCAAAACTCAAAAATCTAAAAAACGGGGACGGCATGGGTACGGCAATAAATACATATAAAAAATAAATATATATTACAGATAATGTAACAAAACCCCTGATGTAAACTTCAAAATTCATACATCTTCCAAAGGTAATCAAATATTATTAATCAAATCGTTTTCAAGATCCGGTTCATCTAATTAAAGATCCACAAACTCCAAAAAACCTACATCTCAGAAGAGGAGAAAGAAAACAATTGAAGTGATTAGAATTGATAATTGTAATTTGTCGTACTCGTCGATTATGAGAGGAGAGATTCATAATTTGACATGCTTATCCCAATATTATATAATTAATAATGATCAGGCCCATTAAAAAAAGGGATACGAAAGATCAGTCGGTTCAAATTAAACCCTATTTAACAAAAAAAAAGAAACCGGAAACTCCATGGAAACTCGGTGGAAACACCGCTGACTTTTGGAAGCAGTCAAAGAACGCCCCTCAAATCTGGAATCGGCTATGGAAACGTTTCGCCGGCGTTTCCACGGTGTTTCCGTCCCCACGGCGTTTCCGGGACGGGAGACGGCATGTTAGAGGCGTTTCCGTGCATCACAGTTCACATTTTAAAGCTTTGGATCAAAGCTGGTGAGATGAGTTGGATCAGAGAGCTGCTGAGCTGAGTTGTGGCAGGGTAACCCGCTTCCTCTCTAAGACACGCAATTGGTATGCTTTTTGTGAGTGTTTGCTTTAGTTTATATGTATATAAATTTGAAAAAATCTTAACTTTAGGTATGTTTTTTCTTTCATGAAATTGTGTGGTTTGTTTGTGTTATATGTTATGGAAGTTTATTTTATGTGATTAAAGCTCGAATATGTGGGAAAAGACAGTGAGTTCATAGATAGGATGTGGAACTCTGATTAATTAGTGATAACAGTGAGTTTAAGTTCATGTATGATGACTAAGATTGCTTACTACTACAATAAAAATTTACACCGCTTTACGCAACGCGCGAATCTCGGGATCTAGTATTAAATAAAATGTAACTTTTATATCACTCATCACATCAGAGAAATGCAAGTCTAGTAAATCAAGTCTAATGCAAGTCGTATATGCTACAATCGGTTCATTGTTGAATAAGTGTAATATATAAATTTGTGTTTTCTAATTATACTTTTTACATATGTATTTGTTTTACTTTATAACTTAGTTCTTTTGTTTAATTTCTATAATTCAATGAAACTTATCATTGTTAAATATTATTGTATTTCTTTTAGTATTTTTTTTCAATTCCAACTGTGCGATACACGGGTATCAAAGACTGGTATATAAATATAAATAAAAACCCTCCAAACTCCTCTAGAAGTCCTTAGCTTAATTCTAGGCTTCCAATATATCATATATTTGACCATATCATCAGAGAAATGCAAGTCTAGTAAATCAAGTCTAATGCAAGTCGTATATGCTACAATCGATTCACTAATATCTTAAAAAGCGGGTATAGTTAGATAAATCGGTCATGTCTATTTATCAAAATTTGCACTCTTAAAGTTAATTATAATCGTAATTTATAGCGATGATTTGAACATCATCAAGAGACTTTGTCAAACTTTTGGAGAGAATTCTGAAATAATTAAACATAACCTGATTATTCCTCGACCCGTAGTTCGAGTATATGTGGAACTATATATTTGCCCATTAATCAACCTACACCAAAAATATGTTAGCACATAATATGAACAAGCTTTATCTGCAAGCACACTTTTAGTTCTATGGTCGCAAGATATAGAAAATGATCCTTACCGCCCCCAAGAAGAGGCGGAAAATACTTGGTCTCGAAGTATACCATACTTAAGCGCGAGAAGACCACTAATATATCTCGTAAATAGCACGATACATGATATTACACCCTAATTGTTCTAATCTAACACTCTTTTTCACTTCACTAAGTTTTGTCCCATTGGGTTTTCTTAGTAAGGTTTTTAATGAGACAACATAATTGATCCAGTGACATCACTTTATCTTATAGCTCCTTGAGTACCGGTTTAACATCAACCCAAAGTGTGTTGTGAATTATGTAAAATGAATAGTAGTATATCTCCAGGGGAGAAAATATGAGTTGCAATATATTTTTCATCTTCTATGTTTTTTTTGTCCCATTAGGTTTTTCCTGGCAAGGTTTCTACGATGACAATGCATCATCAACAAGCGTATTACCGTATAAGTTTGCAGCTTTGTGGGACTTAAGACTTCGAGATCAACAAAGTAACAAAGTACAAATGATAAGGTCGAAGATTTAACATATACAAAAAGAATGCAGAATAAGTCGATAAAAGAAGTCCAACTATACTGTAAGAAGACTGTGCAACATGCTTTGTTCAAACCAACAAAGACTATGTCTGAGATTAAGTCAAACAGTTTCACAGAAGATTACACTTTGCAGGCTAAAATATTTATAAGTAAATAGAGGGGAACATTATACACGTTGCACTCTTTTTTTCTTGGCTATGACTTTTTCACACTGGATTTTTGTAGCAAGGTTTTTAACGAGAGAACATAATTGACCATATATATAGTATCAATTAATATCTATATTCATGAACTGAACCAACATTATCTAGTAGTACAATGTTAATAGCTAATAAGATCTCCGAACTCACTCTATTTTCTCTATGTTTTATATCAGCTTTCCAATTATTCTTATTTTTTTTACAATTAATGCTAAAATAAAGTATATTTTGGTTTTTGATTCGTTGGGTGTTTTCGTGTATCCAGCTCTAGCTACTGTTTTTCTTATTTCGTTTTGGTTTTGTATCTAGATCTAGATTCCTAATGCACAATCTAATATTTTTTGGATTGGTTTATGCACGCGCTTCATCATGTACATAAAATAAGCAACTTTTATCTACTTAAAGGCTTAAATAGAGGTAAGTGTCACGTCCAGGATGCTCAAGAGGCATAACGGGTCACTGGGATTCACTCAAAAATTCTGGTCCAAGGAGGGCTTTAAATGAATGCTCTAGAACAACCCTAAAATCAAGGAAAGACCTAGATATTTCTAAGAAAATATCTAGATATGAATATATGATGACCATTTATAAGAGTTGCGAATGAAAGATCTAAATCGGCCATGAAAGGCCTTAAAAACAATATATTTTCTTAGATTAATCTAGAAATGTCATGTATAGGATATCTATGGATTACTCTAGATGTTGAAACTTCTAGACCATCCCCTAAGTAATATAAATAGGGGTGAGAGATTTCATTTGTGATCATGCAAATCACCTACTAGTATTATAAGAAGACTTGTGAAGCACCCTTATACTATTTTCTTTGTAGCAATATAAATTCGTCTTAATTTGTTATGAAAATTTGTAACTTCGCTATAGTCTTTTGAGAGTCGTTACTAGTTTAGGTCAAATACTTATCTTATAACAAGTCTAAGAGCTACACATGAGTCAATAAGAGTAACTCTCTGACATAAGGCTAGCCTCCATCACATCCTCCCTAAACTCTATCAATAACTATGTCATATTAGTAAGATTATACTGGGTATGTTTGTTAG
This sequence comes from Deinandra increscens subsp. villosa, assembly GCA_039602395.1. Taxonomy (NCBI): domain Eukaryota; kingdom Viridiplantae; phylum Streptophyta; class Magnoliopsida; order Asterales; family Asteraceae; genus Deinandra; species Deinandra increscens. Next base: position 829,284 of record JBCNJP010000024.1, on the reverse strand, counting down.
TTATTTTCATGAGAAGTCATGAAATAAGATTTAACATTTCTCAATAAATACAAAAATGTAATACAAATGAGAAATATTTATATATATATCATTATCGACTTGTAAAATATCAAATATTCTAATATACCTAAAACATGTATAATGAGTATTAGATACTACAAGTCAAAAAATTTAAAGTTAACTTCTTTTTCGTTCATGTGATTTTGATGAAATTATCATTTTAGTCCAATTCTAAAAATCTTTATAGTTCGCAGTTTTTGTCATTTCAGTCTAATACGATGACACCGTTATATTTATTCTGTTAAGTTTTGCTAATAGACCAAAATGCCTTCTTATATTAAACACACAGTTTATAACCCATCTTCATTCAGAGAAGTAAAAACCTCAAACTTCTATGTACCCTTTCTCTCCCATCTAAAAAATCATTTTTGGGTCATGAGAACCAACCCGATGTGAAATCCTTTGAGGAAGCAAGAAACCAGCAACCAACATCGATCGCCGTTCATCATGGCCAAACCTTGGAAATGACCAACCCTTACTCTGTCACAAATCTCAGCCGCATTGATGGTCTTAGTGACATGTATTTTGTTTTCATTTTTAGTTTCTTAATTTTTTTTAATCTTCTAATTTATCGTTAGATAAATTTGTTTTTCTCCTAAGTTCCCATAAAAAGTTTTTACTATTTTTTTAATAGTGATGTCACATCGTAAATATGTAACATTCGATTTTGGGTATTTTAAAGTTTGGTATATTTAATTTAAATATAATAATAAATATTCCCTCGTGTCGACGTTTATCTTTGATCGTTGAATCTAGTGTATATATAGTGGAACCATGCTCCAACGCTTCTATTGAAGAGGAAACCATAAATCAAGTGCATCGGATCGGCCAAACAAGGTAGTTGAAGCGGTAAGACTGATCGCTTCGCTCACTGTTGATGTAAATGTGTTGTTATTGAAAGAAATACAAGAAGATTGGCCAAAAAAGAGACTGATTTAGACAGTGTATTTTGGGCCAATTTATGCAACCATGTATGTATATTTTTCTTTCGGTTTGCGCATTTAATATTTCATATTGTTACTAATTTTAGAACAAAAATGTATGGGACGCAAGGATGGTAAAAAAGTGAACTTGAGTCACATTTGAAATGCAAAAGTGTTTTTATTTCAACCAACCAAAAGATTACCACTTTTGACTTACCCGTTACTTTACTTACCCATTTTGCTAATTTTCGTGTATAGTAGGTTAGGAGCTAAACAATCACATGAGCAATTATTATCCACCAATCTCCGTAACCTCATTTATCCATTTCCTACAATTATGAGCCTTAATTTAGCTTCTGAGAAAAGCGACTTGGACAGGATCTTCAACTCGGTTGTCAAGAAATCAGATGTTTATGGTAGAATAACACCACCACATGAGATTATTACTACTAGAATTTTTCTATACAAAGAGGTTTTTGCATTGGCTTTTTGACCGTGAAAACTCAGAAGAATTACCAGCATTTTGGAAAGAATAAGACTATGGCTTTGTCTAACATCCTGATAAATTATGAAAGTGAGAAACAACCTGACCTTTTACAAGGGGGTATTTGCGGATAAGCGGGTTCCGGCAAAAAACCTCACTTTGATTTCTTTAGTTGCTTTGGACAAATGATATATCCCAAAAACCAAGACAAATGAAGTGACAAAAGAGCTATCAGGTTTGGAAGGTCTCAGAGAGGGTTAAAAAGAGGCTGACTTTAACACTACGTTAAACATATGTCTCAAGATGGAAGCGAGAAATTGTCAAGCACACAAAAAAGGGAAGTTTAAAGTATTATATTTACGATGCATCAAAAGATGTTGATGTTGTTCGTCTTCGAACATTGGATATTATTTTGACAACGTATACAAGATTTCGGTCATGGTAGTATTGTAAAGATTATTACGATCCCATTAAGGGGGTGGATTGGTGGTGTGTCATCTTGGACGAAGATGATGCACTAAGAAATCAAAAATCAAAGATAAAAAATTAGCATTGTAGATAATTTGAGTGCGAAAAACCTTTGGGTAGTTACAGGAGAACAAGTAGAAAATATCTTCATGGAGTTGTTATTCTTTTTTGTTAAGTTCTTTAGGTTTTACCCGTTTTCAAGCAAAAGCCAGTGGGTGCGCTTGGTGTTTGCTAAAGGGAACACAAGGATCCAAGTACAAATGTTTAAATTTATGAAAACCTTTTTAAACTTAATAATTTGTGTTATTGGCTTGATGTTTAGTTGTGGTTAAAACACGGAACTAATTAAATTACCTATATGTACAACTAGGTTTAGAGCTATCCCCATGTTGCGATGGGCGTAGTTATGAATATGAAGAGTATGAACGCGCGTTACGACGGTAATAGTGGTTGATATTTACCAAATATGATACTCGACAAAAAAATGAGAAAAATAACGCTTTAAAAAACAAATGCTTTCATTTTTGTGACATCCAAAAGTGTAAAAGAGTATCTTATGTAGCAGTCACTAGGTCCTGCGAGTCTTCTTGATCGATTTAGAAAATCTAAGCAGTTAGTAAAAAAGATACGGAGGAGAAGTTCGTCATTAAGAGACGGTGCTGAACATAAAAAAAAGGTATTCCTATAGGGGGAAATATTTCTCTATATCCTATTCAAGTGAAAATAATTATTAACGGAGAAAAAAATGGTTAGTAAAAAAGAAACGGAGGAGAAGTGTGTTATTAAGAGATCGTGTTAAACATAAAAATAATTATTAACGAATACGCATGTTACAACGGGGTACTATTCATAAAAAAAAGTTAATGATACCATTATAAAAAAAATAATAAATGGAAAAGAAAATTCATTAAGAATAAAAGAAAAGAATTCCCGTCCCAACCAATAAAGAAATATCTGTTAAGTATCATTCCTAAAGTTATGAATAGTACCCTGTCGTAACAAATAAAAAAGAAAATAGAGGCTTCATTTTATAAAACAAATTATATATTTGGGTTGAGAGGAGAGAGTTTAGTAATGTTGAAGATGGAAGAAAGAGTGCTCACTAGCTTATCGAACCTTTCAAATATTGAGTACGCTCAATATACATCTTTATGCATATGGATCTACTCATTAAAAGGTGTGTTGGTAAGAAAAGAAAAGAAAAAACCATTGATTAAGGGATGTTGGTAAGGAAAAAAAGAAGTAAAAAAAAGGAAAAAAATTTTTTGGCTCTAAAGGTATCAAACACGGGTTGGTAAGTTAACAAACTCGTCACCAAACTACTTCGATAGTGCTGCGCTTGTTATTCTTTCTTGTATTCAACAAGTTGTTCGACCCGCGCTTCGCGGCGGAGCCGTACCGTTTTAGAAAGTCATTTAGCAAAAACGATTAAAGATAAGTGTCGTGCGAAATGAATACCGATAACGCATATAAATTATGATAAAAAAGAATGTAAATGTTAAAACTATGCAATTCATAGAAAATAGGCACCTTAAATAAAATTCGATGTTTCATGAGTACACATCAGGCAATTTATATACATCAGTGATTAAATGCAAACTCAGACATCTATTCCCTGCATATAACAGTCAATTGCAATAGTATCAGTCCATGTAAATTAGAAAAATATATTATATTTGTGCTAGGAAAACTTAGAACATTTTGGAGAGAATGTGAAAATGACCATTTCTTGCATTTGTGCATAATGATGTCCAAAACTTGACTGTGCAGAATGTAGCACCAGCTTTAATAGCACAGATAAAACATTAGATAAATATTTGGCTTCTACTTGTTCATATAAATATCTTTAAAGAAGTCACAATTGTTTCAATTCACACAAAACTAATAAATGGTTGAACCTAAAAGCCCATCTCAATTTCAAAAGAAAATATCTAAGCACACAATTAAGAAACCACCCAATTTAAATATTCACTTCCAGAATTAATCAACAAAGATCAAAGAGAAACATCCCAAAAAATGCTATCAAACCCACTTTTGACTATAAATTCGACCTGAACAGCTTGACGTCTAACTATTGAAATCATGATATGGAGTATCATAGATGAACTATGAATTGACTTCTTAATTCCAATGCAAAACTTGTCAAATGCAAAATTGATCGTCATTTTCGTACCAATTTACCTCTAAATTTTTGGATGTTAAACATAACCGGTCCAATTATGTTTCAGGTTGAAAATGTTAATTTACAATCATGATGAGCAAATCTCCTAAAATATAAATGGGTTACCTGCAGTTAGAAATATACCATCATATAGTTCATACTTGCAACTCCACCAAAGGTTTTGAATCAAAGCCACATGATACTGAATTAGCGGATGAAGATCAAACTCGACTGGATCTAAAGGTAAAAACCGACAACACCTACGCCGTCGAACATTCCCAATACTAAAAGATTTAAGAAAAAATAAGCAAGAAAGATATACACATACCAGCAGAGATGAAAGGGGAATAAGCACACATACTTGCAAGCAGAAAAAAGAACAACAAAAATTCAGTACAAAATTAACCAAAATATCACAACATATACATTGACTAACAACCTAGTAAACCCATCAGATACTATATACATTTAGCACTTAGCAGTAACATCAACATTATGGGATCAGTTTTGAACATATTTAACAAATAAAGAAAAATAAAAATCCAAGTATCTAGTCATAAACGATGATCAGGAACAAAGACTAATACATAAGAACTAATGCTCATTCCATCGCATAATCTGTACCAACATAGCCTCTTTAGAGATGTTTGAGGTTCATTAGGTTCAGATTATGGTCTGACAGGTTTCAATATAAATCGAGCTGAGCATATAGGTGACACATCAGGCTCCACATCAACACAAGTCCCCTCTGGAAGAACACTCAGAAGCCCTGTTGCTTCTCTACCCCCCACGAACTCCAATACCAACAAGGCAATCACGCCGTCAGTCAACAACAACCAGAGTCAAAAGATCTCTTCCTACAGATACCAGTTCGCTTCTTACCTAACCTCTATCCCAGTGCACAACTTCAATCACGAAACAACGGATATATGGAAAAATTACAGCACCATTTCGACCTACGAACTTAGTACTCAGCGTGCTGTTTTTTTCTTTCAGGGACTTCTTCATATGATGACCCACCAAATGCTTAGGCAACACCAGCACCAGTGGTCAAATGTTTTGTAAACACTGCAGTCGGATGTTTTGCATGTTAAATACAACACCGCAGTCGGATGTTTTGAATGTTATATATACATATACAGCCACCCAATTTTGCTATGTAATATATGGGTGTCAAATTTTCTACGTGTCTGAAAACTTTGAATACACAACCGTTGCAACGCGCGGTTGATTCCTCATTCCTACACACAAAACACAAATATCACAATTCTTTCATTCTTCTATTCGTAAAAATAAAGTAACAATATTTATTTTCTTTTTATTATCTTTTATTCTTTTATTTATTAATTTTAAAACATTTAATAATTAGAACTTAACTCTCCGATCGGTGTAACTCGTGTTCAATTTAATATTATCAAATTTCGCTCATTCACACCATAACATACTCAACACCAAAACTATTTAAATTAGTATCTTTTATACTCAACTTGGTGTGTATAGAAATTGATTAATTACCCCCTATAAACAAAGAAGAAGTCCATGAATTGTGATTCCTGAAATGTACATCCTCCCATAAACACGGTACAAGAGTTAAA